>JAGKTI010016543.1:0-19350 GCA_018397915.1 Birgus latro
AGGGTAGGGGTGTGGGTAGGCTATGGGAGGTAGGGTAGGGGTGTGGGTAGGCTATGGGAGGCAGGGTAGGGGTGTGGGTAGGCTATGGGAGGTAGGGTAGGGGTGTGGGTAGGCTATGGGAGGTAAGGTAGGGGTGCAGGTAGGCTATAGGGCTTCTCCACCCTTGACTTAAATACCAAGAAGGGGTAAATGCACTCAGATTATCTCTTCTGTCGGTAACATCACCATGACTACATGACATCCTTGCTTCTTTTACCTCCTCCTCCTCCTCCTCCTCCTCCTCCTCCTCATCATCATCATCATCATCATAACCTTCACTACTCCTACAACATGAAGATATGTAGCTACCCAGTTATGGTGTGATGTTATTCCCTGTGCCCTGACACACATACCAAACTGATATAATGACCCAGACTTTATCTCTCTTATCACAAACACCACCAACCATACCTACAACATATGGTAACAGCCATCGCTATTTACTTACAAAGCGGCCTGGAGGGAGAATGACTATACTCTTTCTACTCTAACTTGGCCTAAAACTGTCATCCCCCCACCTTGACTGATGAGTTTTAACATTAAACTAGCACTAGAATATGATGCAAGTCACGAAGGGCTGAGGAAAGGAGGTATTGCTGTAGCACTGCCCTCTTCTGCCAATGAGCTTCATGAAATAAAATGCAAAAGGACAAAAATCTGGGCAAAGTTAGAGTGAAAAGAGTATAGTTCATGTGTATAAGAGTGAGGATGGTGTGAGCTGAAGAGAGGGCAGCCTGATGATGGACACGGTGACATGGAGACAAAGATTCTGAACGGTTAAGGAAACTCCCTAACGCATTTTCCTTAGCAATTTATTCTCCACACGACACTTTGCTGCTTACTTGTAGGTTATGTCTTTTTAAAATGAACGGAGAAGACAAGAATAACACATAAACAATTTATAATGATCTACAGTATATACAAAAATAAAGCAGTAAGGAAATGGTATTAGGGAACTCCATTAACTGACAGTAATACGACCTCTCCACTACCCGGGACCTCCACAAGGTTAAGCAGAAAAAAACTGTCTGGGAGTAGTGACAATCGTATCGCATCATTTATAACGGATTCAACCAGCCTGCATGTGTCAGCCTTGGTCACCTAATGGCGGCTCTCCACACCGTTCAATCTCTGGCAGCCTCCCTATTCAGTCTCTTATCCCTGGCCTCATCTCAGGTCTTTTTTAGTTTGCCTCTCGCTGCCCTACCCCCTTACTTAAGAGTATTGGCCAGTGTGCAAAAGTGAGATGCAGAAGTGGTGAAATAACTGGTCAATTTTTGTCCTTAACTGTACTTGCTATAAGCCACCTAGTACCTTAATAATTCACCAAAAGTCCTATCCTATGCCTTATGAGGACTTCCCTTATATGGTACCAGTTTTTTTTCTCTTTTTAATGAAAGGAAGAAGGAGCCAAAGCCTACAAGCCCACATATTGTTCCCTCCAAGAAAAGATAAAAGCAAGATAATAGAGGGCAAAATTCAAGATCCATTCATTCTGAGACTCCTGGACATGCTGCATTAAAAAGACTGGAGGTCACAGGCAGTATGAAATACAGACAGGAAGACAGTAGAGTTGACCTGTTGCATACATGAAGGACTGGGAGTAACTTAACCCTTCTACCTACCTACATATACTGGAGGTCACAGGGAGTAGGAAACAGACAAAGGAAGACAGTTCCAGAGTTGACCTGTTGCCCTGAATGTGGGTAATATCCTTGTCAGTGTAATTTTGCTGTTACCTAACAATTTTCTTCAACTCAGCAGAGGCCTCAAACTAAAGGGGGCTCATTAAGGTTGTACCTGATGCAACCAGGTCAACAAGGCCATCCTAAATCGAATAACATCATTGGCAGATGGCTGGAATAATATATAAAGTCCTGTTATGTCCCTCAGGTCTATCTATCTACCTATAGGCAAATGCCATAACCCCATATGGGGTGGCTGTTTGACTCTGAGTTTGTTGTTTTTATAAGGAGGGGCAGTTTCCCCCCGACTACCCACTTGTTTGCATATACGGAACACATATGGTTTGTTTCTATGAATACCATCCAACCTTATAAATGGTTTCCTGGCTTACAGGAAACCATCAGGCTTGTCACTCAATATAATGCCATCTGAAAAGGAAATAGGAGTAATAAAAAGTGACAGGAAAGATGGGAGAAATAGGAAAAAAGGAAGGCAGACATAGAAAAAGAACAATACAGTAAGACCTCACTATAACGGACTAATTGGGGCTCAGGCCAGTCCGAAATATGCGATTTTCCGATAAAAGCGACATCCGCACTTACCCCTGCTAATCCGGACTTTTTCCGATATATCAGACGTTAATCCGGATTTTATCGGTAGTTTTCACCACCATTGCAGTATTGTACTGTGTTTTACCTTCACTACATTAATCAAATGGTATAATAATACTGTATTGTGCACTGAAAAACATGTCTTTTACTTGTCTTATTGTGGTGAACATAGCTGAAGTTGTCAGGCAGTCCAGACTGATTCTGGCTATATCAGACTTTTTCCGATATATAAGAGTTTAGTCAGGTAGCTCCTCGAGTCCAATAAAAGCGAATTCCGGTCTACTGAAGTCCGTTATATCGAGGTTTTACCGTACTGTAAAGGTGAAGGAAGAAGTAGGAAGCACTACATCAAGTGAGAGAATGATGGTCACCACCACCTAGCTATCACTGCCCTCAGGTCAATGGGCTACAAGACACCTTGGACGTTATCAAATCCTTCACTGTTGTCTTTACTTAATGAACTGGGACCCATATTATCATGCAGGTCAGTCAGGCTATCAAGTTATTCACATCACAGTAGAACCAGCCAAGACCGGTGACTGGCCCGCACGGTTAGCACACACAGCCCTCACTGTGCACTGCCTTTTATACATTTTTTCCACTGAGGAAAAAAAGAATAAAAGCTGGTATACTGTAGTTCCACTGTCTTGTTTTTCCAGAGTTAAATAAAAAGCGGGTTGGGAGGGTGTGGCTAGTATACAGTAGCTCCACAGTCTTTTTTTTTCTATCTATCTATTGCCAGATGCCTTAATCGCAAAAGGTTTGGCCACAAACAGATCGCCTCCATATCACTCTGTCTCCCGCCATTTCACTGTCCTGCTCCCAGCTCACACACACCCCTGTCTCATATCATCTCATCCTTGGCCTCCCTCTCCCTCTCCCCCCCTCCACCTCACTCACATACACCCTCCTCATCAGTCTCTCACTCTCCATCCTCTCCACATGGCCAAACCACCTCAATGTGCAGCCCCTAATGCTTTTTTTGGGTCCAGGGAGAAAAAAAAAAAGCATACAGTAGTTCCATAAGTCTCGCAATAGCATGAAAACTATAAACACTCTAATGCACTGAAGGACTCAATGAAGAAGTTATTTCTACCACAGCTATCTCTTTTACTACGACTACGCTGAATAAAACCGTCTGGAGATAGTATGAATAAACTGACAATGATTGAGATGGTTTGGGCAGGTAGAGAGGATGATGGATGACAACTGGGTGCAGAAAGTGAAGAAGTGTTAATGGGGATGGGTAATTGCGAGGAGCTGACCAAAAAAGACCTGGGACGAGATCACAGAGTGTCACCTCTGGGATATATCAGGGACTGAAACAGAAGGCTGCTAGAGATCGAGCATTGGGTGACCAAGGCTGACGCATGCCAGCATACTGGAGCCTTTGTAAACGAAAACGAAAGCAAAAACTAAAATGATCAATGGAAATTTTATGGCCCTGATCACTACAAGTCCCTCATTCTTATTAAAACTGTCTGGCAGTAGCAAGAATATCAACTGCAACCCAAGACTCATCTGATTGTGAACCCAGTGGACTGCATATCAAAGCTGCCCTTCTTCCGCAGTCCAAAATCCTCATTTCTGGGAACTGGGAAGGGAACTGAAGGGTATTTGCATAACTGGGCAGCTCCCCCTCAACACATCAGTGCCATCAAATGAAGGCACCCCATTCCAGCACCAGTAGCAAGAATAAACAACAGAGCACCAAAGGCTTCAGGCAAATACTGGGCTATGAACCTGTTATAGAAAAAAAAAAAAAAAAGTGCCATCTCAAAACTGACAATCCTCTGTTTTTCATATTTTTTATTTCCCATCAGATGTCACAGAAAACCCTTCCCCCCTTCATACTTTTTTGCGTGCTTCACACTACTACTACATCACAATAACGTTTTACACAACACCTTCCATTACCACGGAACTGTTGGCATTCTGACCATGATATAGCGAGCTACCGAAGGTACTCTATTAAAAGAAGGAAAAAAGAGTTGAAAGAACAGTACAGTACCTCAAAAAACCACCAGGCTACGATTATGTAACCTACAGGTAACGGGCATAGATGTAGTACGACAATAAATCACCACAGAAATTAAAGTAAAAAACTATGGCAGCAAAAAATGTCCTTTTATCTATAGCCAGATGCCATAATCCTGTAAGGGGTGGCTGTTTGTCTTTGTTTTAAAGGAAGGGGCACTAACCCACCTTGCTGACATGTAGGGAATACATATGGATTGAGTATAAGGTTACCACATAGGACTGTAAATGGTTTCTTGGTTTACAGGAAACAAAGTACAGCAGCAAAGAAATGTCTCTCTCAGTACTGCTACAAATCAGCTAAAACATCACACACACTTCCATGACAGTTACCACAAAATCATATCAGTAAAAGTGATACATAATCTTGATTTTATGAATATAAGTACAGTATGACAGTCAAATGGAAAACAATAATCAATAGCATTCCACAGTATGACCCTGAAGTCATACAATGCACGCAGCTACAGTCCTCAACCTACACATGTGCCACTGTACAATATAATAAAAAAAAATAGTTTTAGTTCATAAATTTTTGGAGTCAAATGTGCATAAGGCGTAATAAGCTATGTACAAATGGCCTGCCCCTCTACCAAAATTAGATTAGAATTACATGAAAGTAAGATAAGAAACGTAAGATGAGAAATACATGAACGTAAGATTATATGAACATAAGATTAGAATTAAAATAAGATTAGAATTAAGTGAAAGTAAGATTAGAATTAAGTGAAAGATTAGAATACTCAGATTTTAGTACTCAATTCTTAATGTTTCTGTATGAATTGGTGAATGAAATCTAATTAGTGAATGATGGGACAAATATAACTAATCTGTATGTGGTTTAAATGAAATAATTTTAAATAGTGACACCAGACCAGTCCTGTCAAAATGGAAATGGGGAAATCGAATATAGTGATTTTTATGACTAATATAAGAGAGTACGAATAAAAATCCATGTGAGTTGGCCTAAATTTTGATTACATAAATTAGGATAGGAAAAGGTATGGTTTTTAAAGTCCGTAAAATTTAAAGATCAACCCCGCTGTTAAAGGCCGAAATGGGAGGAGCCTTCACACCTACCACACCTCACACCTACACAAACACCCTCCCTCCCTCACAAACATTCCCTAACACACACAAACACGCTATTAACCCCTCAAAACCATAAATGAATGCCATATCTACCTTCTGTGGCTGTCTTCAAGGTGTCTACATCGTTGGTGATATCGGCCATTTTGCCTCATTAGTCTCGGAAAATAACCCGGTAATTTCCACGCAGGCGGCACTAACACAAACTAGCACACATATTCCACGGTCTCACTGGGGCGTGGTGGGCGGTTAAAGCACAGGAAAAGAGTCTCCAGGGTGACACTATTAACTTAGCGACCTCTAACTCAGACGGAAGTTGACTGAGGCCTCGGGTGGCGGCGAGGTGCGCATGCGTCGGCCAGAGGGCAGCACCCCTAGCACAGAAAACTTGTACGGGATACTATTGTATACTTTTAAACTTTATTTTTGCAATATATCTCTTGACTCATATATATCTGTTCTGCTTGGCCTTCCGTGTAGCTTGTAATGAACGGTAAATGAAGAATCTGAATGTCAAAATATTTCAATTCTGACGTTCTAAGGGACAGTCTCACTCTCCGACCAGATTTCCTCCGATGTTAATTCCATGGCTCACGGATAACTTTTCATTTTAACATGTTCATGAATAGGTTTTTATGAGCTATATATGTTCCTCTACTGTACTTTTTCCCAGTTTTTAAGTTTTCTTCATTCAGTATTGTCTAATTATTGTTTGTAGTGGAAACCAAACACGATAAACCCTACGTAGGCTTGTCCCTTTCCACTCATGTATTTCCTTTCAGCCACAACGTTCCCAGTGTGCTAGGGCTTTAGGCTGTCCAATCTCTCCATTTTCATTTCTTAATTTGTTCATGTGTTTTTGGAAGAAAAAAGCCCGTATTCTCGTCGCGTAAGGAGGCTCCCTAATACCTCTTTCTTAACGATTTATTCTCCAAACTACTCATTAACATCCACTTATTTACTTCGTCTTTTCAGTAGCGATATAGATTCCACGAATAACACGCCAGAATATAGTAACGTAGCAGAATCAGAAATAAATCGGTAAGGAAGAGGTGTTAGTAAGCTTCCTAACTGTACTAGACTACCGCTCAAAGGGACTTGAGAAGACCTAATAAGCTCTCTCTTTTCCTCTTGTCTCCTACAAAAAGAATTCATAGGTCCCTAATCCACGCCAACCCCTATTTTTGGGTATTGCACGCGCGGAATACCAGGGGCCTCTTACCTTATCTACCCAAGTATGATAAACTGCTGACTGATATACACGAGATCACTTGGCTTGTCACTCAGCGTAGTCACCTATATAACACTAAATCGAGTGAGTGGATGGCCAGGGGCCCTCACCTACCATGAATGTATGTTAAAATGAGTATGTTGTGAGCTATGGAAGTTGAGAAAGCTAGTCAGGGGATCGAACTGGCTGAAATGGCTTATGTGCCGTGTTAGGATTCTAGATTTTAGTCTATTTTGGGGGGAACTTCTCGATCTATGGTAAAAATCAGAAGGCAAATTCACAAACGTAGGCCACATTTCCTGTTGTAGAGTTTTGCTGGAAAGACAAGGAGTGTTCGTCTGTCTTTTCGTCTTTCACATCTTAAGCAGGAGAGGCACTTGATTTCGCATTTGTAAATCTGGGCTCTGAAGCAGCGGTTAACTCCTTCATGCGTGTAATAAACAACAATAAATATAATAAAATAAGGTCTCCTGCTCCGCTGAACTAAATGAAGATGGACATACCTGTGTTTTTCTTGGTCTTTTTTGAAGTGGGAGTCTGCCAGAAAAACGTCCGCCCTTTTGTCGACCTGTCCACGCGTCTCCTCTCAAAAATATCCCCAACAACTCTGCCCTTCGCTGGCTGCTACTCTTTCACTGGCTGACTGACTCCCACTGACTAGTCCGTCCTTCACTGATTCCTCTCTCACTGTCTGGCAAATTCTGAATCACTGACAAAAACCTAAACTACCGCTCAACCCACTCCATGTCACTCTGAACTGATCTCGGACGCGGAACGGTCACTCTCACCACCACCCCGCCTCATTTTCTGACGCAGTAGTGCACGTAAATTAACAATGGACAATAACAATAATGACAACAACTAATTCCTTAGGTAGGAAAGTAAAGAGACAGTCCGAAACTCCCTGAAAGTTCCTCACTCTCCATATACAAACGTTAACCTAATTCTATGGCATAACAATTTCAGAATATTCCCCACATCCACAGATATAAAGCACTGTCCTAATTCCTATTCCTGCCTGCATAACACCTGTAATCCCAAAAAGCTGAAGGCTAGCCAGATTCTTAGGAAGTCACCCTTATTTGCGCTCTTCTCTGCGGCGATGCATGTAGTCGTGTACAGGAAGGACTAAAAAATTCATTCTAGAAATTGACAAATTATTTTATTCAGCTTAGAGCAGCCTTTTCGAACTTGAGGGGCTATACATGCATTTAATTAACCCATTTCATGCCAGAAATTCGCCCAGAGTCTAATAAAAAGAAGTCTGGCAGATAGCATCTCAGATTTTATTCCTACAAACCCCATAAAATTTTAGCCATAGGCATTGGAGTGTTCATATTGATACCCTTCACATTTTCAGTTAAGAGAACTCTAGGACTTAATGTTCCTCATTTCTTTACCCATCATCATTTGCCTCATCCAGTTCATTGCTGGCCAAAAGCCTTTATCGACTTTAACTTCAGCTGATAGGTTTTGTTCTATTCCACCCATGCATCAATCAAGCACACTTATTTCTGACCAGGAGTAAGGATCTGGGCCTAAGTTATATGCCATCTCAGCATAAACTCATGCCAGCTGAAGCTTCCTAACACCTTTTCCTTATTGGTTTATTTCTGCATGATGGTGCACAAAGGATGGTGATGTCCCACAACAGGACATCAACAGAAGTGGATAGACTGGGAACCATGGTGGAAGCAGGAATCATGCAATATAGTGGAGAGAATACAATGAAGTGGAAGAGGCACGAGTGAGAACGGTGTGTGCAATGGAGACGAGGACAAGGTGACATGGAGGCAACTTTGTGACCACCCCTTTCTTGCTCTAGGCAGATACACAGGAAGATGGCGGCGACTGTGCCACTGAATAATACACTTGCTCGCCCCAAAGTTATTATTTTCTATATGCAAGGAAGAAGGACCCAAAGGCCAGGAGCCCACAAACCGTTCCTTCCAAGTATATAACAAAAACAATTCAGGAGCCAAATTGAAGATCCGTTCATTTCGAGATGCCTGGACACACTGCATTTGAAAGACTGGTGATCACAGGAAGTAGAAAAGAGACATAGGGAGACAGTTCCAGAGTTGACCTGTTGCATAAATGATGGACTGGGAGTAAGGGGTGGCCGTTTGTCTTTGTTTTAAGGGGAGGGGCACTAACCCTCCGCTAGCCCTTGTTGACACGTAGGGAAAACTGATAATAAAATTAAATGAATGACATGGAAGACATGTTCAGTGTACTATGCAAAACAAGTCAGTAAGAAATAGTTGTTCTGGAGTGTCCTGTGCCATCAAGAGTTTGGTCCTAATCAGTACTGCTCCACAGGTCATGCAGCTGCCCTGACAGTAAAATAAATAACAGAATAATCTAACAAAAACCTCTAATGTAAGATGATATATTATCCCACACACCCTGGCGATATTATAATAGAATACTCAAACAAAAGTTCCTCATGTTACTGATAACTCCCAATCAGTGTGGCCGAGCAGACTCATCATCATCATCTTCGTTTTTCGTCCTTCTGTTCCCATATTCAAACTGGGATTGGCCATGCGATGGCTTTTCTCCACTGCTTCCTATCCCGGATTAAATCTTCTCTAATACCCAGTCTTTCCATATCTTGCGTTACAACACTTTTCCAGGTCTTCTTAGGTCTTCCTGGCGGTCGACATCCCACCACTTCCAGTCCCTCTGCTATTCTCACACAGCTCCCTTCCTCACTCCTCCTCACATGACCAAACCATCTAAGCCCCTTCTGCCTCACGATGATATCGAGATCCTTCACCCCGCATCTCCTCACTCAAAACTCTGTCCTCCCATCTCACTCCCGCCGTGTATCTTAACATTCTACGATCAGTACTTCTCAAAACATTCATCAGCCTATTTGTCAAAACCCACGTTTCAGCACCATATATCAATACTGGTCTAGTAAAGGCCTCATATATTTTACTTCTGTATCTCAGTGGTATGTGTTTGTTGACCAGTAGGCTAGCTATTTCCTTCCACTTTAACCATGCTGCCGCCACTCTTGTTCTGACTGATCTCTCCATCCCTGCTTCACAGTCCAATATATCTCCTATATAGGAGACTCATCAACCGCTGGTAAACAACTGCCCCTGCTGAGTTGTCTCATGCAGTGAAAAGATGTTCCCTTGCATCTGACAAAGCCTCCCCACAGTAAGGGGTAGGGAAATGAGGATGTTTGGTTCCTGGATGGACACTTCATTTGCATCACTCCACCCAGTTAACAGGGGCACTACAGCAGGCTCCACCTCACCCCATAACTTGGCCATATGGTTACCAATGTTAACAGTTTCCTGCGTTACAGGAAACCCTTAGGCTTGTCACTCAGTGCAGAGCCACCTGAACTGGAAAGAAGAGTAACAAAAAGTAACAGGAAGGAAAGGAAGAAGTAGGAAGCAAGGAGGGCAGCCACAGACAGAGGGAGAAGGGGAAGGAAGGAGTAGGCAGCACTACATCAAGTGGGTGGATGATGGTTGCCACCACATACCCCAAAATATTATATACTGATTCCCAAAACAATATGGCAAAGGAAGGCAGAATGTGTTTAACCAGATCTCAATATTTAGACATTAGGCATGGCTCGATATGCTCATTGTTGACCATTTTACTCTAATGATGAATTTTTAAATTCTATTCTTATTGTTGTTGTCACCAAGGCTTATATGGACATGAACACTGTGGGCTGTAGGCTGAAGCTGTTCTTCTCCTGCCGTCCACCATGCTCGTTTCAAAGGATGGGAAGGCAATGTGGGGGCATTGGTTTGAATGTCGGTTCCAGTGTGTGAAGGTTGATTGACTGATTGATTGAATATAATTAAAATCTGGCGGTGCGACTGCCAGGGTCACATGTCGCCGGACAACAAGGTAAAAGATCTATCTATCTATCTATTGCCAGATGCCTCAATCCTGCACGGAGTGGCCACAAACAAATCGCCTCCATGTCACTCTGTCCCCTGCCATTTCACTACCCTGCTCCCAACTCACACCCCCCTCTCTCATGTACCTCTGCACTCCATCCCTCCATCTCATCTTTGGCCTCCCCCTCCCTACCCCCCTCCACCTCACTCACATACACTCTCCTTGTCAGTCTTTCACTCTCCATCCTCTCCACATGCCCACACCATCTTAACATGTTTCTCCTAACACTCCCATCACGTCCACATCCACACCACAACGCTCCTTCACTTCCTCATTTGTTAGTCTGTCTCTCCATGTGACTCCACATGCTCCTCTCAAATAACTCATTTCCACTGCTCTCACTCTTGACTTCTGTCCTTCCAACAGGGTCCAAGCTTCACTTCCATATGTCAGAGTTGGTATCACAATACTGTCATGTAACAACTTTTTCACTTCCATGCTCACCTCCCTGTTTCTTATCACTGCTTTCAACGAACCAGCAACCTTCCTTCCCTGCTGCACCCTTTCAAGCACTTCACCCTCCAGACTTCCATCCTTATTCATCACACTACCCAGGTGCTTAAATGCACTCACATTCTCCATATCCTCCATATGCTGCAAATAAAAATTGCATATTCAAAAACAAAGTTAATACCCATTAGTAGAAATAAATCACCCGTGTGTGAAGGTGCCTCTCTCCAGCACCTGTTATATTCTTGCTACTTAAAGATGATTCTGTTCAGTTTAAGGAATATTTCTGGCCATGAACTGGTTAAAGAAGGCTGTATCTAACCCCTCCAGTTTGAAAAGCCTCCCTTAAGCTGACTAAAATAATCTAAATTCATCTAAAATAATGCAAAAGTACAGAAATATAACAAAAACTACATGGTGTGAAAGAGACAATTCTGCCGTTGCACTGTTACTGCCTTGAAGTTAAGCATGGTGGTCATTTTTGCACACACTATAAGTAGAGTTAATACCACTGTTCATCAACAAACACTATGTACACAGTATGGCACAAAAGTTGGGCCTATTATAATTATTCCACTGCATTTACTGAGGATGAGACAGAGGGATGGACTGGAGAGGTATATAAGAGAGGGGGGAGTAAGTTGGGGGGGTAGTGAGAGACTAGTGAGAAGAGTGTACTGTATGTGATACAGACAGAGGGAGACAGTTCCAGAGATGACCTGTTGCATACATGAAGGACTGGGAGTAACGGTTAACTCTTGCATTACAGCAGATAAACACACCAAGCCTCTCTCAGCTTAGGAATATCAACCAAGAGGGGAAAGTGACAAGCAGAAGAAGTGAAATCCCAACACAAGGTAAACTTATGTCCTAAAGTGTACAAAGAAGCTGTCCTGTATATCCTAACAATCACTATAGTCCTTTCACCTCAACTTGGCCCAGATTTTCACCCTTTGGCAGCTTATTTCTCATAGCTCAGTGGGAGAAAATGACCATATTAACACCGTATATCCTTTTCACAGCACTTCTTCATGATTTTCTAGTGTTAATATACAGCTACAAGCATTTCAGAAGGATAGAGGGCAATTATATGCCAAGTAAGAGTGAAATGAGTATATCCATCACCAGGTAACTTGTCTTTTAAGTAGGAGGCCACGGTCTGTGTCCTCGTTGGGAAAGGAGACTCCCTAACACCACTTCCTTAGCGATTTACTTTTGGATATGCCTGGTTGATACCCTTTTGTATGTTATGTATTCAGAACATGGCAATGTTTGATGGATTTATATAACACAGACTAGGACAGTAAGGTGTAATAAGCAAAATAAATCACTGAGGAAAATGTGTTAGGGCTTAGGACAAAAGTTGCTTGACAATGGTTACACTTTAGGCCTGGTTTACAGATTGCAATCAATATATTCAGGTAAAGTAGTTAGGTGTAATAACCAAAATAAATCACTCAGGAAAATGTGTTAGGGCCTAAGACAAAAGTTGCTTGACAATGAGTATACTTTAGGCTTACAGGATGCAGTCTGTATACTCAGGTAAAGTATAACACAGAGTAATTATTTGTATAACAAGATTGGTAATATTAGAATTATAGTATACAATAATTATATACATAAGAGCAATAAGAAAAATATTATGTGCTTTACTGCACATAGATTCCTTTACTAGACAGGATCTGAAATTGACGATAGAGGAACATAAAAGTCAACACAGCCATTACCTAAGGTGGAAGGGGTTAGGGGTCCATATTAGGCTTTATGGTACAGTCAGCCTAAGAAGTGACAGCGGAGTATCCAGAAGTTATCAGTCAGCGATGACACACATACAGTACTCCTCCTTATATCTTTACAAGGTGAAACCTATTATGTAAAATTGTTACAGAAAACAATAAGTATGTGTCAAAATACCAGTATATTTCAAAATTGTAGGGAGCAGTGCATTTGTTACGATAATACGAAATCCTAAGCGAAATGTCAAAACTATTGCTCAGGGACAGTCGGGAATAATTTGCGGAGTTCATATCAAGTTTGGTAACATGCAATAATTTTTAGTAGCATAAGACTGAAAAGAAGAGAGGCTCAATAAAGAAATAAAATGAGCCATTATTATTTATAAAATAATTTCGTTTTCAATACTTGGGAATAATTTAAAGTACAGTAGTGTATTTCTGTTTCTGATTTCTCCACGGTCCGACAGAAAGCGGGAAATCTGCATAAGTATGTAGGCCTATTGTAACCCTTATGTGGTGTTCGGGTCTGTGGGACCTGTTTTCAGTGTTTACTTCAGTACTGTTTTCCAAGTTATAATGACATCATCCCTATACTGTATTCTACAACTTTGGCTTATTTTTGGAGAACATCTTGAAAATACAGATTTTCTGTTTTCTTTATTTTGTAACCCCTACACATTTATATTACACAAGTGGTGTTCGGGTCCACTGTACCCATAGGAAATAAAAATGTTAAAATGTGTGTGTGTGTAATTCAACGGGTCAGTCAGGATCACTTGCTGGTCGTGATCGTCAGCTGTTACCTTCCCGGAAGGGAGCTGAGAGCTCATGTAGTCTGATCTAAGGGTAAGGCTGTGACCTTCACACATGCACACACCCATCCCCTTGCTCAAGGGGGACAGTAACCACCCACTTCGTCAGTGAAACTTTTCGCAACCCGAGCGAGGCGCGAACTCCCGTCTACCAGATGGCAAGCAAGAACGTTACCACTGCGCCAGCGAGCGGTGTGTGTGTGTGTGTGTGTGCTAAAAACTAACAATAATTTTGTACTCGAGGAGCTTGGAAAATCCTTTGTAAAGCCTCACATCCAAAACAGGCAACATATTCCAAGAACCCCAGCCTCCGCAGCTATTGTGATTCGGATTCAGGAGGAGGATGCTGAAGACAACACTGCACAACATTCTGCTCAACCTGAGGTAGGTGATAGGCATTGTTATATGGTATATTAGTATAAATACCTTATACTGACAAAGGGTATTATTTGTGAATGTTATAAAAATCTTATGCTCACAAACTGTAGTATTTGTGAGTATGGAATGATTCTTTTATACTGAACTAATATTTGTGAATGTGGTTCACAGAGCATGTGAAAAAAACTTCTGATTGAATTGTTTCAATTCTTCTAGGTTGTGGCCAGTAGCAAGAAAAAGAAACGCTGCGAGGTGTGCGGAACTAAGACAGACAGAAAGACACAGTATACATGTATCAAGTGCAGGAAGTACATCTGCAACACTCATACAATAAACTCTGCCCTTCATGCAGTGTATAAGGTGAAATGTAGAGACTTTGTTCAATGGACCAATGTGCTGAGATGAGTGACTTACAAAGTGTAATATTAGGATAAATGTTTAGGTTGTGTTGAATTACATAAATCATTGATTTTCATGAAAAAGAACATAAAGTGTAAGGGTATCAAGTGCTAGACATTACTAATGGAAAATAAATACAGTAAAACATTATCCAACATTCGGTGTACAGTACATCCTCAAATATATAGACTTTGTTGATTTTTACAAATGATTTATTAGAGTGTAATTGAAACTGGATTTTAGTATTTGATGTTTTTGTTCTGTAGAATTACCCAATTTATTTCCTTTTCTGGAAGAGAAACACAAGGTATAAGTTATTCAAGTGGAAAATACATGCGGTAGGCATTGCACCTCATGCAGTAAATAACGCGACATGTATATTATTCAAATCAGCTGATATGATGAACAGAGTGTTATAGCCAATATGTTTTGCTAAATGCAATTTATGTTCAGTGGATTTTCATAATTATAATTATGAGCTCATTTATGCATGCTGGATCATTACTACATCACGATTTATTGATAAAACAAATTCTCAACAATGCATATATTTTTATTTTCCTATTTATTAGTTTTGTCTTTGGAAAATTATGTACCAACGACTAAATTCAGAGCAAATGACTCCAAATATCCTTTTCAACTGTATTTGGACGTGTAATACTTGCATTAAAAGTAATAACTCATAAAACAGTAGGTGGGTCCACCAGACCCAGGAACACTACCAGTGTAACAATAACATGAACATAACACAAGGGTTAAGTGGTTCCATCAACTAGCACGAAAGGAGACCACTTTTACTCAGTGACATGCAGTTATTACTGTGCATTTGGTGAGTTTTCCATTAAGAAAAATCTCTGGAGGAATTATTATATATAAAGAAAGAACCTCGGAAATTTGCAGAGAGTCAGAGCTCCTTGGAAAATATCAACTTGTGCTTTTGCAATGCAAGAGTTTATACTGGTAAACTTGTTTTCGTCCTCTTTATTGCCTATTGTAAGAGAAAAGGGTAAACTCTGTCATACCTCCTTACAACTGTAAATAAGTTTGCATCACTGGGAATAAAGTCGATAATTATAATTATCATAAGCGAGGAGAAGACAAGGAGTAAAAGTAGAATGGTCTTGCTGCTACCACAGGTAGGGTATTACTCATTACTACGAACAGTTTCATTGTTGTGGCATCCTTATTGTTGCTATGTCATCACTATAGCATTTGAAAATAAAGTAGTGTATTGCAGTCACAAGAATTTTCCTTAACTGGTTTTCGAAACTAGAGCATTTGTATTTGAAATCGTGGGAAGCAAATACATCAGGAACATGGAGTTATACTACATGCTGCGCACGGAGTAATATATTACACATTCATTCAAATCAGGAAAGGTATCTAAGTGTTAACTTCTAATATATCACTGCCTCGTGTTATTCATCTTACAAAATTTTTAGCGTGATATAGTATTTATTTTATCTGATATGACGTGATGAAGGCACAGAATTTTTATATTCACCAAGTTTTCATTGAACGTATGGCAGTGCAGAGTGATCGAACCAATCTGAAACTCTGCCATAACATCTTGGGGTACAAGGGGAGACCAAGGATGAGAAAGAGGGATGGAGTGGAGAGATATATGAGAGAGTGGGTGTGTCTGGGCTGGAAGGAAGGCAGTCAATTGGCAGAGGACAGGATGATGTAGAGGTAACTTGAAGGGATGGGGTGGAAAGAGATACAATGGGGGGGACGCAAGTTGGAGGGAGAGCAGTGTGATGACAGGGGACAGGGTGACACGAAGCCGATTTGTTTGTGGCTACCCCTTACAGGATTACAGCGTCTAGCTATAGATGGATAGACAGATGAGGGATAGACAGACAATAAGGCTAGAGTGTCAATTCAATACACAAGCAGGATGGTGGAGGGTTAGTGTCCCTCCCTGTAAAACAACTAACTCAAAGACAAACGGCCGCCCCTTACAGGATTAGGGCATCTGGCTATAGACAGATAGATAGACAGATACATAGACAGACAGATTCAGTAAATACACCTGTATAAAAACACTACATATATATAGCCTACTGAAGCCCAATCATCACCACCTTCACCAATATATAAATCTTAAGCAAACAATAAAACCTCAGTAGACTGGATATTAGACTTAATGGACACTATGAAGGCCACTGGACTTCCATCGGCCATAACAAACAATGCCCGTTAAATGGGTCGCAATGGGTGGCAATACCATGTCCATTAAATGGGGCACAATGGGTGGCAATATTATGTCCATTAAATGGGGCACAATGGGTGGTATTACTGTCCATTAAATGGGGCACAATGGGTGGCAATACTATCCATTACATGGGGCGCAATGGGTGGCAATACGTGTTTCCCACCCATCTGACTCCAATCTGGCCCGAAATTACCCTCCTCCATCGCTGCTACTGAGATTAATAACAGACTATAATAATACTGTACTAGTCACGAGGAACTGCTATGACAAGGATGTGAAATAAGCCAGAAAAGGGTGAAAGCATGGGCTAAGGAAGTATAAAATGGAAGTAGCTGCAGTAGCTGGGGGGAGGGCAGTGAAATGGCAGGGGACAGGGTGACATGGAGGTGATTTTTCTGTGGCCATCCCTTATGGGATGAAGGTGTCTGGCTACTGACAGATAGACAGATAGATGGTTTACATTTTTAGCACTAGAATATGTTGACAGATAGACAGTTTCCATTTTTAGCACTAGAATATGTTGACAGATAGACAGTTTCCATTTTTAGCACTAGAATATGTTAACAGATAGACAGATAGACAGTTTCCATTTTTAGCACTAGAATATGTTAACAGATAGATAGATAGTTTCCATTTTTAGGACTAAAATATGCTACTATACTCATTTATTTTCAAAAACATAACTGAAATCCCATCTCAACAGGGGACCATTGGATATAAAAAATCTTTGGCTTTATTGGATCAGGCAATCAGATATAACGGATTTTTGGCTTTATCGGATCAGACTTCCCCCTTGTTAGTCCCTTATATTGCGTACGTACTTATAAACACTACGACCGCGTCATAAACCTCAAAAATGGCGGAAATCAGTCTTAGTTTCAAAGGAGTGAGTCACAAGTCCTAGCATTCGGCATAACTTGCGTAACAGCTAAACCTCCTCCTGAGTAGTTATGGTGCTGAGGACGAGACATGTGGCTCCATCCTAACAGCAAACCTGGCCAATAACAAGACTCTCACCGCCAGCCAAGAACCTTTCGATGCAGGAAAGACGTCCTCAGTGAATTAACCGATATGGAATTAGTGAACAGATACCCCCTGGACCACGCTGGCATGATTATTGTGACAGATTTAGTGCGGGAGACCTTAGCAAACTGAACAGCAAGCAACAAGGCACTCGAGAAATGAAAATTATAAAAATGCTGCCTTACCTTGCAAAAGGCAAGATGCAGCATTGCAGTTGTGATCCCGTCAAGACCCCATGTTGTGTTTGTTTACATAATGTGCCACAGGAAGCAACACACTGCCCTCCACACCAAAACACAATGGTAAATAAATGATTCCTATGCATGATGCTATTCACTGGACTTTTCACTGAAAAACACTTGAAAAAAATATCACAGTAATTTTGAATTTCTTTACTAGGACACTTTCTTGCTGTTTTTGAAAAGTTTTTTCTGTTATCACAAAAAACAGATGCCAACACAGCTACCTTGGCAGCTTATGATTTCCACCAATCTCCACTTTAAGCTGACTTGGGCCTAGAATCTCTCGCTAAGACGCCATTTCTATAGGTACGACCTCTCATAAGTCTCTCTCTTAAGTCTTTTCCTGCCCTCAGGCTGAAGGGGTTGAGAAAAATTTTACATGCTAAGGTTGGATATACTGGATTCCCGACTATCTTTTTGAGAGAGAGAGAGAGAGGGGGGGGAGTTGTAATACAGAGAGAGAGAGTGGGGGGGGGGTTGTAATACTGAAATACTTAATACTGACATTTCACACCAGCTCAGCCTATGGTCCCTACTTTCTTGCATCTAAAAAAAAAAAAAGTAGAAGTGGAAGAAGTGAAAGAGTGAGAGCACTGGTAATGTGTTAACTGAGAGGAGCATGTGGAGTTGTGTGGAGAGACAGACAGACAAATGAGGGAGTGAAGAATCGTTATGGTGTGGATGTGGAGTTAAGTGGAGAGACAGACAGACAAATGAGGGAGTGAAGAAGCATTGTGGTGTGGATGTGGAGTTATGTGGAGAAAGACAGACAAATGAGGATGTGAAGGAGCATTGTGGTGTGGATGTGGAGTTACATGGAGAGACAGACAGACAAATGAGGAAGTAAAGGAGTGTTGTGGTGTGGATGTGGAGTTACAAGGAGAGACAGACAGACAAATGAGGATGTAAAGAAGCATTATCTTGATGTGGATGTGGGGTTACATGGAGACACAGACAGACAAATGAGGAAGTGAAGGAATGTTGTGGTGTGGATGTCGATGTGATAGAAAATGTTAGGAGAAATACACTGAGGTGGTTTGGCCATGTGGAAAGGATGGAGAGCAAGACTGACTAGAAGTGTGTATGTGTGTGTGTGTGTGTGTGTGTGTGTGTGTGTGTGTGTGTGTGTGTGTGTGTGTGAATCAGGAGGTGGAGGGGGAGACCAAGGATGACATGGAGGAATGAAATGGAGATATACATGAAAGTAGAGTGTGAATTGGAGAGCAGGCAGCCAAATAGCAAAGGACAGGGCAACATAGGAATGATTTGTTTGTGGCCATCCCTTAGGGAATTAGGTAGAAGATAGATAGATAAATAGATAGACTGATAGATAAAAACAGGATGATGACACTGGGGTATGTAGCAATTTAGAAATATCTGTCTGAATATATGCATAAAATTCCCATCTATCTTGCTGAGAGAGAGAGAGAGAGAGAGAGAGAGAGAGAGAGAGAGAGAGA
>JAGKTI010016544.1:6653-19349 GCA_018397915.1 Birgus latro
TCTCTCTCTCTCTCTCTCTCTCTCTCTCTCTCTCTCCACACACACACACGCACACACACCAATGAGACGAAACACCTGCAGGAGATACCGAAAACTGACTTTGAAAAATGTGTCAGGCACTGGGAAGAATGCTGGGCTACGTGTGTTAAGTCAAAAGGGGCCTGCTTTGAAGGGGATTAGTGTCCTAGCTCATCAGCTTAGTTATTTAATTGCTTTAAGAGCATAAGGTCGGTTACTTTCTGAACACAGTAGAGAGAGAGAGAGAGAGAGAGAGAGAGAGAGAGAGAGAGAGAGAGAGGGAGCGCTCATTAGGTCGTCAGTGATGTTACCTTAGCAATGGCTGGGATTTAAACGATGTTAATTCCCCCCTCCCCCCCGCCCCCGCCCCTTTATTTTTAAGCTCAAAACTGAAACTTCGTATATTTTCAGGCAATCAAATGAGGTTTATGAGATGAGATCAATTTCAAGAAATGCAATGAAGAATAGGAACTTCTTGCTGCACAAAATCTCACTCTTTGCAATTGCTCTTAAAAAACACTACTTGTTCGGCTTCAGTAAGAATCCTTCTCTACTTTTCTGGTTAATTTTCTTGTACGACTCTAAGTGCTCACTTTCTGTTTTACGAGTGTCTCCTTAGTTGCCTAGTAAAGCTCTTCTCTGTTTAATGACTGTCGCTTTTCTTCTGATTACTTTCTGCCTCACTCCTAATGATACTCGCGGAATGCACCATAATCCACATTCCTGCCTTCCTCATAAGGCTCCGTCTTGCATGCGTCGTAAAACTTCCCCTTCCCCTACATGAGTTACAAAACTTAGCCACACTGTCGAAAGCTTCAGAAATATCAAGGGCAGCATAAGTTTCTCCATGTTGGTCGATTGATTGATGGGTGGTATGAGTCAGGAGACTGAGTATGTCAATGGTGGATCTTTCGTGGTGAAAACCATATTGACTATTACTAATTAGGTTGTTGGATTCAAGATGTTTAACTATGTGCTTATTAATCAAAATTTTAAGTACTTTACCAAGAGTAGATGTGACCGCTATTGGTCTATAATCAGAGGGGTCAGAGGAACTTCCTTTCTTTGGAATCGGTTAGATATTGATTTCTTTCCATGAAATAGGGGATGAGAAAGTACGTATTCATAATCTGAATAATTTAGCTAGAACAGAGGCAAATTCTGGGGAACACTTTTTCAAAACAATTGGAGGAATTCCATCTAGGCCCGGAGCTTTGTTGGTTGGTAAATTGTCTATGATGGATTTTACGTACGGTTTCTTGTCTGTATTTTAAGTGGAAAAATTTCGGGAGAGTCAAGTTCTAGTACTGGGACGTTCTGGCTGACTTCCTTTATGGTAGAGTTTCTGGCAAATGTACTGGCAAAGATATTCAGATAATTTCTTATTATTATTATTATTCCTTCATATTATTCCTTTTTCATATTTTTAAGGCAAGGTAATTAATCATAATGGACCTAGGCCTTAATTTTCATTGCCAATATTTAGAGCTTTGCATTTGCCACGTTTGAATCCAGTAAGATTATTTACTAAGTTCCCCTTGAATCATCAGCCTTTGTTTGGGTGTATTCGCCCTGTTAATGATTTCTGTATCATCAACAAATTCGGAGATTTAGCAACACCAACCAATTTCATCAAAATAAATTAAGAATAAAACTGGACCCTGAGCAGATCCCTATGGAACTGACAGTCACCCAGTTTGATTCTTTCCCACTAAGTACAACTCTGCTTACATTCCATAAGCCAGCTTACAATCCATCTTTATGCATTGCCTCTGGTAACATACACTAGGGTATCTTAACCCGTTTTTGCTCATGGCCCATTTCTGATATTCATTTGCCTCTGTGGTCCCCCCTCATAGTCAATGTTAATGGCACTAATTCAAAACAAAGATACAGGACAACCAATAGAACAGAAACGGAAAACGAGACGTAGAAATGGTTTTGGTGTAGAAGTGCTCTTGGCGTAGAAATGGTTTGGGTGTAGAAGTGATCTTGGCGTAGAGGTGGTCTTGGTGTAGAAGTGGTCTTGGTGTAGAAGAGGTCTTGGCATAGAAGTGGTCTTCGCATAGAGGTGGTCTTGATGTAGAAGTGGTCTTGGTGTGGAAGTGGTCTAGGCATAAAAATGGATTTGACATAGAAGTGTTTTTGGTATCGTGTTTTTGGCGCAAAAGTGGTCTCAGCACTGAAGTGGTCTTGGCATGGAAGTGGTCTTGGTGCAAAAGTGGTCTTAGTGCAGAAGTGGTGTTAGTGCAGAAGTGGTGATAGTGCAGAAATGGTCTTGGAGCAGAAGTGGCCTTGGCGCAGAAGTGGTCTTGGAGCAGAAGTGGCCTTGGCGCAGAAGTGGCCTTGGTGCAGAAGTGGCCTTGGCGCAGAAGTGGTCTTGGAGCAGAAGTGGTTTTGCATGACGTGGCTTGGCGATGAAGCGACTTGGTGCCAAAGTGGCTTAGCGTTAAAGTGGACAAGCGAAGAAGTGGCTTGGGGATGAAGAGGTTTGATTGGTCAATTGGTTGGAAGGCTCGACCCATGAAGGGAGGAAGGGTCGACGATAATGGAAAATCCTTAAATTATTCATGCCATGGAGGAGGAAAAACGGGAAAAATGCTGAAGTACCGAAAGATAATACGGAGAGAAGAGAAGAGGATAGTAAAGAGACAAAGATTGGAGTCAAAGAGGGCCCATATACTGCAGATGCCTCTTATGGGAAGTAGCGATACTTCCTTCCCCTAATCCCCAGGGGAAATACGTACAGAAATATTTGTGAAAACAAAATCGATTAAATGATTTTTTATCAGAATAAGTGTTTACTATATCGTTATTTTCTTCATAACCATCATTATTATAAATCATCATACTGACTCTAGAATTATCTATGTAATATGCAGGGGCTGGATCAAGAAACAGGATGAAGAAAACAACAAATACACAAGAACTATCACCAGTGTTCTGGGCGAAAATGAATCACACCACCATTCAGTGATGATGTTGGCCTTCAAAAGCTTTTCAGTATAAGACAGAGAGAGAGAGAGATAGATTTGTTGAAGAGAATAAAACAATTCAACAGAGTATGTCACTCATATAAAGCATATAGTACTAAGTAGTCATGTAACTGTAAACTGGTAGACAGAGACATGCATGAAAAAGCCTCGTTTCTCTGTATAAGGTTACTGGATTGTAGCTTCATGAACGTGTTTGATAAGGAATGCACTCAACAAACATTCCACCGGACTAGGTCAAGCAACCCTAGCTTTGTAAATTCACGTTCCTGTTTCAGTTCTTTGTGTGAGCGTATTGGGGTAATGAGACCCTTTCCAAAGTTCTCATTATGTGACATACTTCTTTTTGTGTGTGTTGTTTATATAGTTTTGGGATTATATTTTTATCCTTAATGAAACTCCAACACCTGTTTGTCTTAAAAGTATATGCTGATCCATGTAATGCCTTGCCAGGGTTTGCATTTTACTGCTCTTTTTACGAGAGGTAAACGTGAACGTGTCCTCACTCAGAGTCTTGTATACGACCCTGGCAAAGGTGAAATGCTACTAACCTCACGAACCACAACCTCCTCTGCTGATATAAGATATATCTCGCTAGACTTTTACTGTATATATATCAGCTTGGCAATATAAGGCATGGTATTAATAGTTAACCTGTTGGAAACTAATTTTGTTTCGACATTATAAAATACGTTGTTGCTTTCATGAAAATCATCACCAACTACCACCAAATTCAGGATGAAGAGAACAGTCATATATAATCAGGGTTTATATGACTGTTAGGAGTATAAGTATAGGGGATTGAGGCTAAACTGTGGTTGTCCAAGATACACTTATAGATTCAGATATTGCAGAAATCCAGTACACCCATAGACTTGGTTATTGCGGTAGTCCAATACACTCATAGTGTTCGATATTGTTGTTGTATAACGGTTAAAGATAGGTGACCTGTTTGCGCCCAGGGCGTCATTAAATTACCAAGAAACCCATAGCAACCATTTAGGGAATTGAAACAACGCTTAGAGCACCTGACCTGTACGCCACTGGTGTTTATGAAAAGTGCGGTGCGTTGTGACAACGGAGCACAGTCCTAACAAAAGCCAACTAACGTCACAACATTTAATCTGGTAAGAAGTATACACAGTATAAAACCTGAAATAAATTTTCCCAGGAACATTACACTCATATCAGTATAGCATCGGCTGAAGCAGTCCTCACATCGAATCTGTTGCATCTATTCTTATATAAAATGAAACAAATCCAGAGGTTTTAAGTAGATGTGGAACAATATGAAACTTATTAAAGAGGAACATCATATGGGACTTTGCTAGTGTGAAGCACCTTCCGTATGAAAATCTTTAGATGTGGCGGACTGACCGGACCAGTGCTAGATATGCTCACAGATATAAAAATAAGAAAAATATATAGTCCCATATTCTCCACTACGAAGTTTCAGGACCCGGGTCTTGGGTGTCATAGTCCTCAGCAGGACCCGGGTCTAGGGTATCATAGTCCTCAGCAGGACCCGGGTCTAGGGTGTCATAGTCCTCAGCAGGACCCGGGTCTAGGGTGTCATAGTCCTCAGCATTTTGGTGCAGTTGACTGGCCTACACCTCTTGTGGCAGTACATGACCAAGGCCTTCAGTCTGATTACATCTTTTTCCATTTTATTCTTTCTATATATTGGCGATGTTATTCAGAGTATGAGACATTTCAAACTACTTGAGTTAGGTATAAAAATATTTTATCACTTTGCTGTAGGAGATCACCCCTAATATAAATAATATCGTCTGGAGGTAATAAGGACAAACAAAAACTGTACATTCACAGGATGAAAAGGTTACTGTATTAATCTGTGTATTGCTCTGTTTAGGCTGCCATCGCTTGAGTCAGTGGGAAGCAACATAATGTAACATAGTTTCTCCTCTCTCACTTCTCTTCCTTCTACCCATTTCACAGGTTATGACAATATTATTACTAAATGGTTGGGCATTTTATAGGGAAAATTCATAAAGATAATAAAACAATAAATGTTAATATGTTAAATCACATCAATGGTTTCGACCACCAACCACTAACGGAAGTATTAAGATTTGCATTTGCAAATGCACTTCGTGAAAACAGAAAGTTAAATGCAACATATAGGTCTACTGATGATGGAATACTGGCATTACGTGAAGTGGAAGAAATTAAATGAGAACAGCATTATGAATAGTTAATTTCATGCATTTAATGACGTAACTTTACACAAACGCCATGTAACTGGATGCCACCGTCCTGATCAACTGAAAGATATTTATGAAATGTTTTTTTCGTACTTTGGTGGTAGATCTCACTCGTCTCAACCTGAGAGCATGTGTTCTGTGACAGGGATTCGGCAAGCCTAAGTGAAGTTCCATGATCGCAGCTTGCCACGGCTACTGGATTTATAATGTCAAGGCCTCTCATCCTGAGTGGTAGTGCTAGAAGGACTCTCTCTTCTGGTGCGAGGATGTTGCCATTGGTCAATGATGGGAGGAATGCCCCTGATAGCATCCTCCAGTGGTTGAAGAAGCAACTGTATGTCGAGGATAGCCCACATCACGTGGGTCCATTTGTGTTTTGCACCATTGCTAAATGTGCTGTATGCTGCATGGGGATCTATTTTCGAATGGCTGGATAGTACATGTATTCCTTCTACTCATGTCTTTACCTTATCACTCACATTTTGGTCTTTGAATTCCTTAGTTCCAATCACAGCACCTAGATGTCTCTGACTTTCTTTACGTTTGTGTCTCTAAAGGCCTTCTTTGCTTCTTGATAGCAAGCTGGTTTCACGATCAAGATGGACCTACTTGCATTAGGATAGTAACCTATTTCAGAGCCGTGAGATGTTACAAGGTCCCACCACTTCCTCACATCCTCCACCTTGCCAGCTACTTGTTTTACATTGTTGGCCTCGTACTTGATCTGTTGTTGCAGCACTGTCATAGCTAGGGCGTACATAGCCAAGGCAATGGGGTCCCCCTAGGTAGTTCCTTTTGTGGATTGGATTATACCATCATGAGTAGCTGTCTTACCCACAATCTAGAGGTCCGCTTGTCCTTTGTAGGTATTTTCCTTATATTGCGCAAATGCTGAGCATTTAGTCTTGATGCTGTGCAGCATTGCCTCTCGGCTGATGGAGCTAAATGAGTTTGAGGCATCAACGGGGGCGTCCCTGACGGAACCCATGCTGACGATCACAACCTTCTTTCTCATCGTCAGTATGGGTTCCGTCAGGGACACTCCACTGGTGATCTTCTCACCTACCTTTCAGGCTCCTGGTCATCCTCTTTTCGGGACTTTGGCGAAAGCTTTGCCATTGCAAATGACATCTCAAAGGCTTTCGAACGAGTCTGGCATAAATCTTATTTTCAAACTGCCCTCTTACGGTTTCTGTCTTTCTATCTGTGCCTTCATTTATAGATTCCTTTCTGGTCGTTCTATAGCTGCTGTTGTAGACGGCCATCGTTCTTCTCCTAGATCCATCAATAGTGGTGTTCCTCAATCTGTCCTATCAACAACTCTCTTCCTTTTAATCATCGTGACCTTCTAAGCTGTACATCTAACCCTATCCACTCGTATGCTGATGATTCCACCCTTCACCTTTCCATTCGGTTCTCGCAACGTCCATCCCAGCAGTTACTTCAACAAACAAGGCATTAAGCTATGGCACACCTAATGTCTGACTTTGTTCGTATCTCTGTCTGGAGTAAAAATAATCTTGTTGTTTTTAATGCATCAAATGCACAGGAGTACCCACTAATGTTTAATAATATCCAGTTCAATCCTGCATCACCCTTGAACATGCTGGGGTTTCATTCACTGGGGGCTCATCTTGGAAAGATCATATTGCATGTCTCGTGAAATCTGCTTCCAAGAGATTAGGTGTGCTAAGCCGACTCCATACCTTCTTTACCCGTGCACAGTTGTTGACTTTATACGCGGGTTTTATTCGCCCCTGTGTAGATTACAACTCTCGTGTTTGGGGAGGCTCCCCACATACAGTTCCTCTCATTTGCGTGGAGTCAACGGCTTTTCTTCTCACTAACTCTCCTCCTCTTACTGGTGCCCTTCAATCTCTGTCTCTTCGCAGCACTGCTGCATCTTTATATCTTTTCTATTTCTACTTCAATGGTCACTGCTCCTCTAAACTGTCTGCTTGCATCCCTCCACCTCTACGACAGGTACTAACAAACTTTCATCCCTTTTCTGTCCAACTCTCTAATGCAAGAGTTAACCGTTACTCCCAGTCTTTCATTTATGCAACAGGTCAACTCTGGAAGTGTCTGCCTCTGTCTGTATTTTCTACTTCCTATGATCTCCAGTCTTTCAAATGCAGTGTGTGCAGGCATCTCGAAATGAACGGATCTTGAATTTGGCTGTCTTTTGTATTGTTTTCGTTTTTTCTTGGAAGGAACGATTTGCGGGCTCCTGGCCTTTGGTTCCTTCTTTCCTGCATTAAAAAAAAAGAATACTGCCTGACAGTCCTCTTCCTCATATATTTTCCTCATGGAGTGATCTGCTGCTTCACCTCGTGTCTGCTGGCCTGTACACGCTTGAGGTTGTCAGCAGACTGCTTAACCTCATCGTTCACCACCTCCATAATGCGCTTCCCTATAATCCGTCATAAGACTTCACCCACCCTGATGGGCCTACATCCTGGAATCTTATCAAGGGGGATTAGTCTGCAGGTAGTCAGTGCTTCAGTGTTGTTGCACGGACTTGAGCCCAGCTTCTTTGTCAGTGAGGCACTGGTGTTACATAGGTCTGTTGCTGCCTCCCCAAACATGATGTTGCTGAGGATTACCCACCAAGATTTTACATCCAGGCTTGACGTTCCTGCCCCTCCTTGTGTGTGCATTGCCATCCTCCACACCATTTCTCCAGTTATCCTGTCATATATGACAGGATTGGGTGGAGTGTAGATCCCGTCAAACTTTGACTGGGCACTTGCTTGTCGTGTATTCGGGTGTTTTTCCTTTGGTTGTTGCATTGTTTCATCAGCCAGGTTAAGTACTCCGATTGATGATTCAGCTGACATGGATTTTATCACCATCGAGACCTTCCCCTGTCCCAACTTGGTGCCAAAAATCCTAGCCACATCGTTGGTGTTCTGGTTTCTTCTGCCTGGGTTCCTTATTCTCATCTGCAAGGCCCTTGCTTCCTCGTGTAGGATGTCAATTTCACCTGTTTTCCATGTTTCAACCAGCCTTTGGATGGCCTTAATATTTTCTGTGATGCTTGCTATTGGCCGGTCTTGTTAAGGAAGAGATGTGGTATTAGTGCAAGGGCCTTAAGAGAGAATGAAGCAATGGGTGGGTTATTATTGTAATTTGCTATTAGGCAAGTGATATCGTTGATCATGTCAGCTGTAGCATTGCACTGGGAGGAGGGGGGGTCCAAATAGGTTGCTTGAAAACCATCCAACAATTTCATTATATGTTACTACATTTTTTCTGGATTTCCCCACCCAGTATGTGGGATGACCTTCTTGCCCTGGCATGTGAGGCTGATATGCTTCCTTGTGGTTTGTATCACTGCCGTTCTGGTTGGTTGGTTGGTTGGTTGGTTGGTAAAATTTTGGCACAAGGACCGATGTGGTCATTCAGCGCCTAATAACTAAAAACAAAAAATAGAACAGAAAGTTAACACCGTAAAATCCATAAGTCAAATGTCATAAAATATGTCACAATCTAACAAAAATTTTGCTACCTTAAAAATATCCGCAGAAATACCTAAAATGTCTGAGACACTGTGAGTATCAAAACCTGCAGTGCTCCGGGGAATTAAAAATCTTCTGCAGTGAACTAAAAAATGCCCCACCGTCACAGGGACGTGACAAGCCTCGCATAGGGGAGCTTCATCGCCACATAAAATGTGGCGGTGTGTTAACCGCGTGTGACCAATACGGAGCCTGGTCAGAACAACATCCAAACGTCTGCCTAGAGTACTGTTTGATGCTGACCAAACCTTCACAGAAGGATGTATTGCTTTCAGTTTATTGTTAGTGACAGTGAGGGATGACCACCGTTCCTGCCACTTCCTCCTGACGAAATCAGATATATGTCGCCTAAGGTCGGCAAAAGGGACAGGAAATATACCTATAATGCCATGAACGGCCTCCTTAGCCGCGACATCTGCCTCCTCGTTGCCTGGCACCCCCACATGAGCAGGGATCCAGCAAAAATGGAGCCTCTTGCGACGGGAAGCTAAGCGGAACAGCCACTCCTGAATTAGCTTCACCAAAGGATGACTACTAGAAAAATTCTGAATGGCTGCAAGGGCACACAGAAAATCAGAATATAAGGTAAACTGACTGTCTCTACTGTCATACGCTAATTTTAACGCATGAGCAATAGCATAAAGCTCAGAGGTAAAAACTGATGTAGCACCATGAAGTCTCGCCTGATGCACAGTGTCATCAGTGACAACTGCACAGCCAGCACCAATAGCCGATTTTGACCCATCCGTGTAAATTTTAGTGGTCGAGTCATGAATCTGAGAATGTTCCAGAAACAGGGCTCTAACTTCAGCTGACGATCGCGATTGCTTAATACAAACAGGTTTGCAGACATGGACCTCAGGAATAATCCAAGGAGGGAATGGAGAATAATTGTCCACTTGGAGATTGTGAAAAAATGTGTCCTGTAGAAACCCATGCATACGAATATGAAGAGGCCTTGGAAAACTCTTACATTCCTCGTACTTCCCTCCCAGGCGAAAATCCTTCATCAGACGGTAGACATCTCGGTAGCGTGGTCGGAGGTACTTGTTGGGAAGTCGATGATGGGTTGTTTAATACAACCAGAAATAAGTCATGAGACGTATTATCAACAAAGGTGAGTTACAGGACTCTTGGGTTACTGAGTTTTATTGTAGATTTATCTTGATAGCGATTTACAATGATCTTAGCGTGACGGCCAGTCTCCCCTTTCTCCTTACTCTGCCCTAATTGTGCTCTCGGGCATTCTCTATCCCCTTCTTCCTCGTGAAGAGTTTCTCTCTGCCATTATATACAGATGGGAAAGGATGTTTAGGTAAGGTAGTAGTGTATAATCGATCTCCTGTGGGCTTCCACGTGTTTGAATACATCATGAGTTTCTTGCTTGTTTGGACTACGAGGATATTTTGAGAAACATCATATGTTAGGATTCTTGATAGTCTGGGACAACAGACTCTGTATAGAAATAATGTGAAATCAGACACTACATCCTGTACATTGTGTTATGAGATATATACTAATGCCTATATAATATCTACATATCGCTCGGTCATGTCCGCTGTCGTACCAACGATAGGAAATATTGTCCTTAATATTAATACATATTATAATCAGCCTGTAAGTTAAGTGAAGTATATAATATTGTAAAAGTTACATAATTGGGATAATGCAGTCATTGTAGTTATAAAATTGTACATATACTGTATAATAGTAATATCAAAATAATACAATGGCAAGTCTAATGTAGTCAGTTATACAATATATGTGAGAAAGACTTGCTGTATATATTCATATATAAATGATATACAATAGTATAATTAAAGTAAGCCTATATTATGTGTAACCCATAATTCGTTTTTTTATATAAAACATATATGTACAGTATATACACTATTTACACAGTTTGTCTCACTTGTACAGAACAGTTCTTAAACACTGATTCAAGGTTAGCAATTCTCGCTTGCATTCTGTGCATGACCAAAAGTAATACAACAAATATGATGGAGAAAATCACAAAGATGGCTGGAGCTGGGCTGTATACAAAATATGGGTTAAACATAATCCTACTGTAGTCTTCCCAAGGTTGTATTGTCTGATTTATTAGTTGCATGGTTTCATACTTGGGTGAAGTCAACATAATGTTTGAGCTTGCATTTAAGTTCATCCTAGGCAATGGCTGGAAGTACTTGTGTGTGTGGTTGAGAATGGCATAATGGTTTTTAGTGGGCAAGGTGGATAATGTAGGTGTCAGGACTGCACAGTAATCTGGTGGGATGTATAAACCGGATGCTGATGTATGGGCTGGAGATGTGTCTGGACAGGTCACAAAAACTGATGTATTTTGAGTGAAGTAGAACTGTGAATGTCCAATGCGTTGATGATGAATGAGTTTATCTGGTGCAAATGTGAAGTTGCAATGATGAGGGATGTCATGATTTTTTATGATAGCCATTTCACAAGGGACTGTCTCAGCTGGCTGAAACGTGAAGATGTACGCAGGACAAAGGTGAAATGCATGTAATGATGTGCGACATTTGTGTTCCATTGCTCTGTCACTTGTAAAAGCTACGGCGTCCTGTTTCTCGGAAACCATGATTACTTCTGTTTTGATGTTGGTGGTGACTAATGAGTCATCTTTCTTAGAAGGAAAAAGGTATATTTGATAGACTGTGAAAAAGTCATCTGTTACGAACAGTACATGGACTACTATTGATGTTGTTGTCAGTGTTGCTTCCAAGTATGGATAATATAACATTAAATGTTTTCCTCAAACAAAGGTTTCAAACCATGCTTATGTATGCCTTGATTAATGATTTGCCTGAGGTTGTGAATGGGTAGTAAATTAATAGTAATCCTTCCGTTACCTGCATTAGCAATTCCTTTCATGAAAAACTGATACTGAGCCCTGGTGTTGTCCAACTGTAGTATTATTAAGTCAATATGTTCCATGATCACTGAGAAGTGTTGGAATAGTGTATTGTTACCTTCTAGTGCATTTACTTTATCCACAATTCCTGGAGTTGATCCTCCTGCTTTCCTTAGGTTCTTTACAATCGTCAGCATTAAGGTGTTCTGAGTGTCATCCAACTTATGTTGGTATGAGAGAACTTGTGCTATTTTGTTAAATTTGTTATTTATTTCCTCTAGATCATTTTCTGTAGCTAGTCCAAAAATGTTCCCTAAAACTGCTCCACCTAAGTCGAACAGACCGCGTCTGTTACGTGTATTCGTGATTTTGTTTCCTGTCCCAAGTGTGTTACTCCCAGCTGATGGGATCTCCTGGATCATGGTGATCATTACGTGTTTAGCCTGTTCTAGCTTCCAGTCAGTTAATTTCATTAATTCAGGTACCTCCTGTGTGGGGTGATGGTGTGAAGAAGGGAGTGTTAATACCACTTCCAGAGTTCTGATTGGTCCTGATATTTTCTGTAGCATCATTGGTATATCTTGCAGTACGTCCAGACTAATTTCGGTACTTATTATGTCTTGTACTACTGCCTTTGAGGCTGTTGGGGCGATCAGGCACCCCTGCCGTACTATATGTTGAGGATGCAAGTGAGGTGATCCTCTTGATATCAACAGGAACATGATCCATGGAATTATTCGCCTCATCTTTACCTACCGAAAGAACAACTGTATTAGATATCCGTTCTTACCTATAAAAGGGGTCTAAATCGATTCCTATGTCACGTAAATGCCTTATTATGGTGAGAGCTGTATTGGTTGCACCTATGTTTGTCTGTTTGGTATGCGACTGCAATTTATTCCGATATGTGTTTATTGCTTCAGGCTTATTTTCACAGTGTGTACTAGGATTTTCGGTCGTGTCCGGTGCTTATAGTTGCAAGCTAAGTTTCTTGAGACCTTCTTTAAGTGATCAATATGTATTTCTTTTTCTTCGTCACTCGATAGTGACTTAATCACTGCCTTATTAGCTCT
>JAGKTI010016545.1:0-14615 GCA_018397915.1 Birgus latro
GGGGTGAGAGGGGGAGAAAAGGTGATTAAAAGAGGGGAAGGGCTAAAAGGGTCTAGGAGCAGCTGTCTTACCAGTGTTCAGGGTGACGTACGGAGATTCAAGTAGCTTAGAGGAGATTGGAGAGGGAGGAGAGATATGCGAGGAAGGAGAGGAGGTAGAAGGAGAGGGATGGAGAGAAAGAGGAGGAGAGGAACAGAAAGATGGAAGTAGTTTTAAACTGAACAGGGAGGAGAGACATGCGAAGAAGGAGAGGAGAAAGAAGAGGCAGAGGGATGGGATGAGAAAGGAGGAGTGAGAGAGAAAGATGGAAGAGGAGAGGGTTGGGGAGAAAGAGTAGGAGAGGGACAGAAAGATGAAGGAATAAGAGGCTAACTCATTTAGTAGAATAAATTGAAAATAGAGAAGTGCAAATAATGAAGGCACGAGAGATAGGAGAGGAAGAGGAATAAGGAGAAGAAGAAGAGAGGGGCAAGAAGATGAAAAAATAATGACAGGTTCCGGAGTACACAGTAGTAAATACAGTAAAAAATAACATATGGACTCAAGAATTTTAAACAGTCTGTAGAAATGCCATAGATGGGGAGACATAAGTGGTGAAGAACATTTTTTTTAGGCAGAGGACGAAAGAAAAAACAAAATCACTCCGAGGAACATCACCATATACACACGCAAAGGAATTACCGTGTCCCCGAGTTGTTCCTCCTATCACTGTATGTATTTTTCCTTTTAGGGAGAAGAGGACGAAGAACAAAAAATAATATAACTTGAAGAACATCACACACAGACACACGTAAAGATCATGTCCACGATGTCATCTCCCTTTTACTGCGAGCCTTCTCTGTCCCCTGCCGAGACGGGGGACTCATTCTTCAGGAGGTTCTCGATGTTGAGGGCCGAGGACTGGTGAAGACTCTGCTGAAGGTTGTGCAGGGAGGCGGCATGGAGGCTCTGAAGGACGGCCGCCGAGTGCTCCTGTGCCTTACGTCGCAGTTCGGCCACACTGGAGCTCCGGGGGTCGCTGCTGCTGAGGGAGGCGGCGAGGGAGGGGGGCGTCTGTGTGGCCAGGGAGGCGAGGGAGGGACTCTGCGTGGCCAGGGAGGACAGGGGGTTGGCCAGGGAGGTGGCTGCCAGGGAGGACAACGGGTTGAAGGAGGGAGGCTTGAGTGGTGGGCAGCAGGAGCACAGACCGGAGAAACCTGCCGTGGGAGAAGTTAAAAATACGTAGACATAGGTTTAGGTGTACGATTTGTGGCATACAGTTTCAGAAACAGCTGTTGACATGAATTTTCAGATAGTTTTAGTTACACAGTACAGTTTTAGGCACCTAATTTTATCCCAGTTGTAGGTGTGCAGTTTTAGACCCAGTAAAATGGTAATGATAGCCACATATCTAGATATGCGAATGTAGATTGGTAGTCCTGACACATTTTTAAATACACAGTAATATGGAATTTCAGATACAGTCTTGGACAAAAATTTTCTCGCAGAATTTAAGACAGTTTCAGATACACAGATTTACTCTCAAAGTTCTAGACAGTTTTAGAGTACTGGACAAACAAATATAGCGACAATTCTTAATACACAGTTTTAGACACATTGTCCACTTGCTTAGTGGAAAATAGAAATATTATCTCTTGGATGAGAAATATCGTGAAATTATGCCCTCTTTACTTTAACTCGGCCTAAAATATCTACCTTTCAATCATTAATGCTGACCATAACAAGAGATTATTATTAGAACATAGAACTATACTTGTTTCACCTACTCTTGGCCCAGATTTTCGTCCTTTTGAAGCTTATTTTACATACATCAGTGGCAAAAAAAGACAATATCACAGCTCTACATCCCTTTCCGGAACAGCCCCTCGTGATTAGCATCATATTCACGTGTTAATTTATTGTTACACTCCGATTTTCAGGATGGAGAGACGGCAATTTTAGGCAAGTTAGTGTAAAAACGGTATAGTCACGATGTGCTTTGGAAGGGATATAGAGCCACCGTGTTGTCATATTCTGTCAGGGAGCTGCCGGAAATTGCCTGCAAAAGGACGAAAATACTCTGCCAGGTTGAGGTGAAAGAACTACAGCGGACAGCTCTGAAGACGTCCCCCTTACTTACCCTTGAGGTGCGGGAAGAGATGCGATGCAAGGGGGGAGGGGAGGTGAGGGGGGAAGAAGAGGCTGGGGGAACGCTCGATCAAGGGCCGGAACCGGCTGTGAACAGGGAAACAGCGGAACACGTTAGTAAGTGCCTGAATGAGAACGGGGGAATGCGTTGGTAATAAGGTGGCAGACAATTAGAATTAGCAGATGATTAGAATTAGAATAGAATGGTGTTAGAATTATATAATTAAGAACTCCACATTCTGTAGAGTTCTCACTGATATTGTAGATAAAATTTTTTCTTTTACTTTTGGGGGTGGGGGTGGGGGGGCAGATCTACAAGGCTGCCATTCCAAGACCGTTCGAGATAGAGTCTTGAAATTTTCAGGAGTGACGTATCTTGGTTGCAGGCTTTTTTTTTTTCTTTTTTTTTTTTTCCACATTTTTATTTCTTGGCTCTAGCGCTGCACTAGCGACCTCTGTGTTATTTTTGTTTCAATTTTTGCCCTCCTGCGCAACAAAAACTGCTGAATCGATTGCTTTTCAAATGTTCCAGAATGTAGTCGTCAGCATACAGTATACAAGTGGACCTGGGCATTGATATTGAGAGTCAACAAATATTTCTTGAGATATTGAGGAAAGTCAAAATACCGCCTCATGCCTGGATGTGCTAAATCGGAAAGTAAGTGGCCGATTTTGACCACACTCGGTGGAAATGTAGTGGGCCATGAGTGAACATGATTTGCATAGTACAAACAACCTTGACCTTGATTTTGACAGGTAAAAATCGGTAAAATTTTTTGAATCATACCGAAAGTCCGTGAATATTAGGTCTACAGTGGTAAAAGTAGTTTCGTCTGGAATGTGGGGTTCTTTGAATATTTCTTCAGCAATTTCAGAAGTCTAGTTATTATTATTATCCATCTATCCATCATCCAATCCTGCATTGCTCCATGAGGAGCGTAGGAGTCCGGGGCTAGGCAAGTTGGTCCTGACATTTAAGATGAGTGTGACCAGCCTCACTCATCCCTGAGTAGCATTACGTGAGCAGTAAACCCCAACTACCGCTTGGATATAAACCTTCACCGGCTCAATCCGGTTGGAGCGTCTTAATTACCCACTAAACCAGCAGGCGCCACGATTTGATTATATGGTCACCACCCAGCATAATAATGGTTTCCTGGTGTACAGGAAGCCATTTGACTTGTCACTCAGTGTAGTCACCCACAGGCAGAACAAAGAGGAAAGAATGAAGGAGAGAAAGACAGAAGAGGGAGTGTAAAGTCACCCTTAGGCAGAAGGATGAGGTTATTGTTATTATTATGAGGTTATTTTTATTATTATTGTTATTATTATTATTATTATTATTATAATTATATGTGGTAGGTGGAGGCGCTCACCTTCCACTCACTGGATGTAGTGCTGCTCTCGGGTGTCTGCCCTTTCCTCTCCTCCATCCTTCTTTCCTTCAATCCTCTTCTGTCTTTCTTTTCTTCATTCTTTCCTTGTCCTTCTGCCTACGGGTGACTTTACACTCTCTCTTCTATCTTTTTTTCCTTCATTCTTTCCTTGTCCTTCTGCCTGTGGGTGACTCTACACTTAGTGATAAGCCAAACGGTTTCCTATATACCAGGAAACCATATACTACGCTGGGTGGTAACCATATAACAAATTTTGGCGCCTGGTGGTTTAGTGGGTAATTACGGCGCTCCAATCGGATTGAGCCGGTGAAGGTTTATGTCCAAGGGATGGTTGGGGTTTATTGCTCATGTAATGCCACTCAGGGATGAGTGAGACTGATCACTCTCATCTTAAATGTCAGGACCAACTTGCCTAGCCCTGGGCTCCTACGCTTCTCTATGGGGCGACATAGGATTGGATAATGGATGGATGGATGGATGGATTATTATTATTATTAATTATTATTATTATTATTAATATAATAATAATAATTATTATTATTATTATATCATCATCACTAGTGTTCTTGTTATTTTTTAGTAGGATTTAGGGTTGGGATAAATATAATGATGATGATGATGATGATGATGATGATGATGATGATATGGAGGAGGAGGAAGAAGAGGAGGAGGAAAAGAAACATAGGTGGCGGTAGAGTGGAAGGAAACAGAAGGAAGATCAAGAGGAGGAGGGGAGAAGAAGGGGAAAAGGAAGAGAGAGGCTGGAAGTGCAATCTTATTACGTGTGTGGGAGCAAGAGTCTTAAGCCAGCCTTCCCCTCATCCACTTGTCTCCCAGAACTAAGCTCCCTTCCCCCTCCCCTCTCCTCATCTCCCTTTGTTTCCCCTCCCCTCCCAACGCCATCACTCCCCTTCCCCTACCTCTCTGTTATTACCACAACTACTGCTGTTACATTACCACAACTACTACCACAATTTATCCCCATGTCTCCCCACACTAAGCTCCCCTCCCCTCCCCTCCCCTCCCTTTCTGTTATCACCACAAATACACCTGCTTTACTACAACAACTACAACTACCACCACAGTAATCACCTACTTGTCTCCCCAAACTAAGCTCCCCTCCCCCTCCCCTCCTCTCTCCTCCTCTCCCCATGTCTCCCCTTCCTTTCCCCAACTACTACTACTACTTTACACAACCACAACACCTACTACCACAGTAATCATTTTCTTTTTTTTCCACACGAAGCTCCCTTCCTAATCCCCTCCCCCTCCCCTCCCCCCTCTCCCCTCCCCCTCCCTCCCGCTGTCCCTTCCCCTCCCTCCCTATTATCAGCACATCTGCTATTAAACTACCTCAGTTTATCCCCTTGTCTCTCCAAACTAAGCTACTCTGCCCTGCCCCCTTTGGTTCCCCTCCATCTCTTAACAACTTAACAATGCCTGAGATGAGAGAGAGAGAGAGAGAGAGAGAGAGAGAGAGAGAGAGAGAGAGAGAGAGAGAGAGAGAGAGAGAGAGAGAGAATTCACAATATTTTGGCAATATAATAAAAATGAAAAAAAATATAGTCTGTTTTCCTCAGTTAAAGGAGGGTTTCCTAACATTAACTCCTTCATAACGAGGCTGCAGTTTTTACCATGCTTTTTCGAACTAGAGGGGGTTGATATAGCCCTAATTAACTCCATGGCCTGTATTCTCGTCCATTGAGAAAACTCCCTAACACCTTTATTGAAGCGATTTATTTTGGTTATTACACTTTATTGTCCTATTCCGTGTTATATACATTCTTCTACCATAACTATATTCCCCATAAACATCGCACAAAAGGATATTAAAGCAGCCATCTCCAAAAATAAATCGGTATGGATGAGGTGTTAAGGAGCTTCCCAAACCGACGAGAGTACAGGTGAAGGTGGTCCAGGTGAGGTTAGTGGCTTTTATTTTCCTACAAGGTGTCAAGCCCTTGTCAGAACCCTAAAGAGACCTTGTTAACTAATGATAAAAGTAAGGCCAGTAGCGAGGTTGTAATCTGGCTTTACTGATTCGAAGCCTCGTTAAAAGTAAAGGAATTATAGATTGGAATTTTACTGCTAAGACTTGTAAGGTTCCTCTCTCTCTCTCTCTCGTGTGTGTGTGTGTGTGGGTGGGTGTATCGAATCTGGGTATAGTATAGGCAGCCCGTTCCCTGAGGCCCAGCAGTTTTTTTTTTTTTTTTCGCACACGCATACCTTCTCATGTCACCGCTTGCTCCAAAACACCTAATATATCCTCCAGTCCCTTACCACCAAGTCTTGTGGCCGTATTCTCGTGGGTCTGAGAGGTTCCGTAACACCCTCTTCCTTAGCGATTTAGTTCACGTTTTATCTTTTCCATTCTCCCGTGTGTGCTTCAAATCGACGCGGTTTTTATTAATGACGTTAAGTAAAGAGGGAATTATTAAGCAGCTGAATCAAATCGTATGGGTAAATCGTCTGAGGTTAGCGAGAAAAAGCACCTCAGTCTATCTTCAACACTGATAAGGTGTGGGAGACAATTGTCAGCCCATTATTTGCGAAGGAATTCCTATAGAAAATCGTCAGGTGTTAGAGTGAAATACCTGTGCGGGATAGTTAATTAGCGGTGGCACTGGCATATCCAAAGTAGCACCATAGCGGCCTGTGCGGGGGAGCTAGGCTGGAGAGGAAGGACCGGGGCAAGGCAAAATGGGGCGGGGCAGGGCGGAATAGCAAGGCGAAGTAAGATGAGGCAAATCTTAGAAGACGGGGAGAGGCGGAGAGAGGTAAGAGAAAAGAGGGAAAGAACAGGGTGGAGCGGTGCGGGGTAATGTAAAAAAATAAGGCACGGATAGGGCAAGACGGATAGACAGGGCAAGAAAGGCAAGAATAGACGGGGCAAACCAAAGAGGAGCGGGGCAAGGCAAGGCAAGGATGAGCGGGGTAATGCAAGGCATGGAGGAGCCGGGCAAGTTAAAGCAAAGAGCGGTGGAGCAAGGCAAGGTAAGAAGGAGCGGGGCAAAGCATGGCAGAAGGAGCGGGGCAAGTTAAGGCTCGAAGGAGCGGGGCATGGCAAAGCAAAGAGGAGCAGGGCAAAGCAAGGAAGAGCGGAGCAAGGCAAGGCAAGGAAGATCGGGACAAGGCAGGGCGGGTGGGATCTGTGTGCCTTGGGGCGTGTAAGGTGAGGGGAGCGGCGTGTAATGTGTTAAAAAGGGGCACCAAAGGGGTAATTACTGCCGGGCTCTCAGACGCCGCCTCTTAATGGAGCTTAAGCCGCCGCACCCCGCCATCACAGCACACGCACCCACTTCACCCGCCCCTGCCTTAGCCGCCACAGCTACAGTACCACAACCACCACTACCACCACAGCCGCTACAGCTACCATAATCGCTACAACTACTACAATCGTCGCAACTACCATAGCCACCACACCGCCGCATCTACCACAGTCACCATAACTGCTACAACTACCACAGCCACCACACCACCACAACATATACAGCCATCCTGTCACAGTTACCACCGTCGCCACAGCCACCTCAACAGACAGTCGCAACTCTGACAACTGCCAGAGCTGCCACAATCGTCACCGCCACTCCACCTGCCTCCACAGCAGCCACTGCCATAACAACCACTGCCGCCACTACAGCACCTTCTCAGCATCACCCGTCTCCTCAGTCGCCACAACTACCACAAACGCAGCCCCACCACAACCAGCACCTCAGCCATCCGTAACAACCGTCATCCGTCACACAACCCGTTACAGTATCATTATAGCGATCATCCCAGAGTTCATCCAGGGTGATCCTGACTCTGACTCCTCCAAGCTACTCTGTCGCCTCTCATGGCCTTCCCCCCTCCTACCGCCAATCCACGCCACCCTCCTTCATGTACTCCTCTTTATCCATCCTTTTGTTTATTTTTTGCTCATGCTCTTTCACCCTCCATCTTCGTTAACTTATTCCACTATCACCAAAACTACTGTCACTACCACTGCCATCACCACCACCATCACCACTACCATCACCATAGTCACTATCACCATAACCACTACTGTCACCATCATCTCTTCACCACTACCATCACCACAGTCACTATCACTACAACCACTGTCACCACAACCACTATCACCACGATCATTAGTCTTCACAACCTTTTCACCACTACTATCACCACAGCCACTAGTTACACCAACCTCTTGACCACCACCACGGTACACCATCACCCCACCACGCATCGCGACATCTACCAGTACCACGACTGTCCTCAGCCATTACAACTACCGCTCTACCAACTACCTCTCAACCACAAGAACCATCACCACCACTGTCATTCAACCCCCACAACAGCTACTACCAAAACCACCACAGTCACCACCATTCCTCCCCTGAGCCTCCGCCCTTCAACCACCACCACCACCACCACCACCACCACCACCACCACCACCACCACCACCACCACCACCATTCCACGTATTATTTACATTCTTCAGCCACCACAATCACCGTCATTCCACCCACCATGACTCTTCACCCACCACACTTACCGCAACCACCACAGTCACCATAACCATCACACTCACAACAAGCACCACGCTCACCACATCCACCATCATTCCATCCATCATCCCCCACTCGTCAGCCATGAAAACCATCGCAGTCACCACCCCCATTCTTCTGTTCAACAACCATTGTCACCACCACCGCCATCTCCTGTTTTATCCTCTCCCATTACTATTTCCCATCTTGTAACCAACCCATTAACCTCACCCCATCCCAACCATTACCCCATTACATCTCCCCTCTCTTCTCTCCCTCCCCCCCCCCATCTCAGGATCACGTCAGATTAATTCGCAGAAAAAAAAAACGGAATCTCTCAGTCCTTGTGTGTGTGTTTTTATAATCCCCGGCGCCGGATCCACACTCGAGCCGGATTTACACCTACTTAAGACAGGCTCGGCAACCCACTCGGAATCGGCGCCCTCTTCTGTCAACATCGGAGGCTTATCTCTGTCTTCTTAGCGCCGAAATGGTTCTGTGTCTGCTCTTTTTGCTCTGACTTGGCCTAGAACCGACGTCTCCATCTTCAATGCTCAGCTGTAACGGTAGATTATCGCTAGAATATGTTAGTCGCGAAGAAGTATTATGGAAAGGATGTAGAGCCGTAGCATTGTCTTTTCCTGCCACTGAGCTGCGTATACTATGATGCTAGTCACGAAGACGTACTGTGGGAAGAATTTGGAGCCGTATCTTTGTTTCTCCCTGACACTGAGCTACGTAAAATAAACTGCAGAAAGTCGAAAAATCTGGGCCAAGTTAAGGTGACAAAACTGCAGTTTTACTTTAATGTCATATTACTGTGCTTACGTTTACATCATTGGTTATTTATTTATTTTTTCCGTTTGTAGACTTTCGGCAACCTGCTCGGAATCGGCACCCTTTCCTGTCAACATCGGAGGCTTATCTGTGTCTCCTTACCTCCGAAGTGTTCCTCTGTAGATGAACTTTATGTATTTTTGCTGTATTCACTCCTTATTTATTTTCTTTGTTGTTTTTTTAAGACATTCTTCATACAGCTTAGGTATCTCACTCAAAATCTTGGTGCCGAGTGGTCTTGTGTACCTGAACACGTACATACCTGTATAATTACAATATTTGCAGTACCTCTGCCATCATCATCACCATCGTCATTATCATCCTCACTGTCATATCATCATCATCATCATCGTTATCAGTTACGGTTTTTGATCTGTTTAGCTTTAGTAGTTTACAAGTTTTCTTAGGAGAGAAAATGTACAGATCATTAACAGGAGACGTAAACCTGCAGATACCGTAAAATGTGTTAGTATATTATCCCAGTAAATTGCCACGAATGCTTAAACGGAGCAACTGGTAACTCCATTCAAGACCCACCATCTACATCTATGTTCGTGACGTGAAGAAGCATGCGATAGAATGCTCACCTCTAACGAAATACCAGGAACAATGTTTTGATTTTGTACAATACATATCACCTGGTATTTTGAATCTTTTTCAGGCTTATATTATAGATGTGACAAAACGCAACACCCTCTACCTACAAACTCAAACATCTTTTCAAAGTTCCAGATACAAGATTCATTCAGTATTCTCAGTCCTTTACATGCATAAATGGTCAACTGTTGAACTGTCGTCATGTTCCTCCTCCTCCTCCTCCCTACAGCCTCCGTTTTTACTTATCCAGTGTGTCAGTGCATCTCAAAATGTATGGATCTTGATTTTGTCCTTTTATTTTCTCCTGACACAACTCTGTCACCGGTTCATTTCTTTGCATTGAAAATAAGGTACAGAAAATACATCAAAGCACTAACAGGCACAGCAGAGATCTCGACACCCAAGAGGCGCAGTGAGAACGCTCGAAAGTTGTACCCGCACAAAGTCTAGGTGTTATGTGTTGGTGAAGGAATGGGGTTATTATCGTGTATAAGGGATGAGGTGGAAGCTTTCATTAGAGGCTTAAATCCCCTTACTTCATCAGGCTCACCCGCGCGTATTAAGACTTGACCCAATGCTCTCTATCATGCCTCGATTATTTTTTGCTGCAAAAAGGAGTGTAAAGGAGTACAAAGGAGTGTAAGGGAGAGCAAGGGAGTACAAGGGAGGGCAAGGGAATGCAAGGGAGGGCGGTGGCTGAATCGGTAGAGAGTTGAAATAGGTGACCTGCAATCCTAATGGACCCAGGTTCGAATCTCCGCTGGGGCAGGGAACAGTTTAAGGATTTGAATTTCATAAAGTAGACTTTACTGATCTACCAAAAGACCCGCCCACATGTCGTAGAAGTACCCCCGCTAATACCAATACATAAGTCCTGTATGAGACAGCCCTAGCATGTATTAAATATGGACGGTGGGTGTTAGCGCTGAAGTGATGACATGTGGAGGTGCATGGTATGTAGGAGAACTACTTGGGGGGGGGGGAAGAAAGGAAATTAAACAACAGTAGATTTTCGATTTTCACGAGGCTGCTATAAAATAAAAAGAATAGCAAATAAAAGGCAGTGATGAGAGAAAAATAATGCTGATTAGGAGTTTAATTACCTATACGAGGTTATCTTTAATTATCTTTATTTTCTGAAACTTCGAGGGTGACTTGACTTAAGGTGAGTGACGTCACTGAGTAAGGGTGACTGAATAATACTTAACCCCTTCACCAAGAGAGAGAGAGAGAGAGAGAGAGAGGCTGTAAGTCGGCGGTAAAGAGCATAACTGAGAAGGGGTCGTGGAGTCGTGTTAATGACCTCAGTACCTAAGAGTTTAATTGACTTCATTACACCAGCGCGATGACTGACTCGGGGGGATAAGAGGAGGGGCGAGGGTGGGGCTCATTTACTTATGTAATCTCTTACTCAGGCACGTACTCACTCACTCCACCCTCTCACTCACTCCACCCTCTCACTCACTCTTTAGTTCACTTACTTCACTCACTCACTCGTATTACACTCCATGTTTCACTCCACATACTTCGTTATTCACTCACTGCCTCGCACTACTCCACCCTCTCACTTACTCACTCACTCGATCACTCACTCACTCACTCACTCATCCATTCACGACCGCTCATTTACTCCATCCACTTCCTCTCCAACTCCTTTCCTTTCTCCCTCATCCTCTCCTTCGCTTCCTCCCTCGTCCCCTCCTTCCCTTCCTCTCTGATCCCCTCCCTCCCTCATTCCCTTCCTCCCTGTCTCCCTCACTCTTTACCTGCACGCTCCGAGGCCTGGCTAAAGGCTAGGACGAAATTAGCAGTGAAATGGGAGGTAATTGCGGTGGCGGTGGAGTGACTGATAGAGCCCTGACTTGCGGATTGGCCCGTATTCTCGTCGGTTAAGGAAGCTCCCTAACACCTATTCCTAAGCGACTTATTTTGCTTATTATACCTTGCCGTCCTATTCTTTTTTTCTTAATAATTCGAACATCACCATACTCTGCATAAATAACTTACAAAATGATATTGGTCTGCCGTATCTTAAATCGGTAAGGAAAAGTTGTTAGGGAGCTTTCTTAACTGCCAAGAAAGCAAGCCCAACTCACACATGGCCCAGAATTCTCCTTGATGTAGGGATTCCTGTAGATTTTTTTTCTTTTCCCGTCAGTTTATGTCTTCATTTAGCACGATAACCTCGTCACTGGGATCAGGTGTAGTGGAAAAGTAATATTACTGTGTCACAACAGCATCCTTATTTTCTCTACAATATTGCGTTTCCTCAGAGCAAAGTTGTGTGCCCGGGATCACGTGTTTTATACATATATTTTTCTTGGTACCTTGACAATTTGATTCAGCTTAATAGACCTCCTCTGGCAGGATTAAGGTGGTGTAAGTTATCCTCAGCTGAGCAACGTGGTGCAAAGTTATGCAGAAGTAAAGACCTCATTTAACCCATGGTCTGTAAGAAGATTTATTGATTGACTAACCCGGAGCTAGAAAGGGTTAACATACTGAGGCGTGATAGCATTTTAGTTCATTTTTTTTTTTCTATAGGCACGGATGAAGTTACGTCTTGGTAGCGGTTTGTGCATTTGTGTCTATAAAGATGAAGTTATGTTAGGAGGCATGAGAAGCTATATGAGTGTACCATTTTTCCCTACATTCATAGATGAAGATATGTTGGGTAGGATGAGTTAGTTCAGTTCGTAGCAGAGGAGGTAATGAGACGTGAAACTGAATGAGACAGGTCGAATGTTGGGGCAGAGGTGAGGATGAGGGTTATATTGAGGTTGAGAGGTAGGGCAGATGAGGAGAGGTGAGGGAGGGTGAGGTGAGGTTAAGAGGGAAGTCAGATGTGAGGGAGGATGAGGTGAGGTTGAGAGGCAAGACAGATGAGAGATGAGGGTGGGTGAGGTGAGGCTGAGATGAGAGTCAGATGAATCGAGTTTTATGCTGGGGGTTAAATGAAATAAAGTAGAGAGGCAAGTAAAATGAGAGTAAGGCGAGGTGAGAGATGACTGAATTAGCTTACGAGATGCAGTGACAGAGTAGATTGAGTGAGAAATGAGTTAATTGAGGAATGATATCCTTTAAAGATGAATCGAATGGGTCTGAATATGGTAGTTACGATCGCATGCTTCAAGTCTAGAAGGGAATGGCAAGTACCCAATTTCTGACTTGTGTGACTTTCTCAGTCATTGTTGTCCGCACTTTGTAATGTGGGATGCAGGCTGAAAAAATCTAAAAGATGCAGACGTTCCATAAATGTCCATTGAAATATTAGGTGAGTTCCTTTCCTTATCGAAGCACAAGATCATTAGTGTCGCCTTTTTATGTTTTTTTTTTATGTATCCGACCCTGCTTGCTATCAAGGCCCATCAGTCCTCCTACATACCATACACCTCTAATTACTGAAGCCGCCTCATAGGGACAATTGAGCCTAGTGCAGTTATCCTCATTTAAGTTCTTTTCTTGTATTTTCTAGCACATTTTCTTAAGCGATGTATCTTGTTTATTACACCTTCCTTTTCTTTTCTGTTACACAAATCCTTGTGATATTGCCATACTGTTCATAAATAACTTACAAAAGGATTTTCACCAGCCATATCCAAAAATAAATCGCCAAGGAAAAGGTGCTAGGGAGTCTCTTTAACCTAGAAGAATGTGAGCCCTTGTGTAAGTAACCCGTTAAGAGGACAGAAGTTCACTCCTGATGAAAAATAAATGAATAAATAAATAAGTCAAGTAGCCTCCCTGTAACTCGCACACCCGCAAGACATGAAGATTACTGGAGAAAATTTTTAAGTCTTAGGCTCATATTCTTGTCGGTTAAGGAAACTCCCTAAAACCTTTTCCTAAGCGACTTATTTGCTTATTACACCTTACTGTCTCTCTCTGTGTTGCATAGATCATTATAATACCGCCATACTCTGCATAAATAATCTACAAAAGGATATTAACTACCCATATCCAGAAATAAATCACTAAGGAAGAGACAGGAGTACCGACCATAGAAACGGAAAGCTACCTGTAAGTTGAGTGAAATCGCCTTGGACTAGCTATAGGAAAAGATCTAAGACTTTCCTTTTAAATTGTTAAATGAGATTAAGAGAGAAGTCATGGGAAAAGAAAAGATATTCAGTGGGAGTAAATGAAGCGAGATTAGTTTGTGAGATGAATCAGATGAGAAGAAATGAGTCAAGAATGAGGTAACTGAAGAGAGGTTAGACTGAGAAACGAATCTGAGGAAAAGAAGTGTGTGTAAGAAATTAGAAAAGAAATAATCGATAATGGAGTAGTTTGTAAGACGAATCAGATGTGAAGAAGTGAGTCTGAGAGATGAGTTAGAAATGAGGTAGCAGAAAAGAGATCAAGTTGAGATATGAGTCGGATGAGAAAGAATTAAATAACTGAAAAGAGATTGCGTTCAGAGATGAGTGAGATGAAAAGAGTGAGTTTGAGAGGTGAGCCAGAAATGAAGTAATTGAACAGAGATTTGGTTGTGAGATGAATCAGATGAGATGAAATGAGCTTGGGAGATGAGGCAGGTGATGAAAAGGAAGCTGTGAAATGTGATAGTTGACACGGAGAGAAACAGTCTACAGTAACCCCTTGTGTACGGTGTGTGTGTGTGTGTGTGTGTGTGTGTGTGTGTGTGTGTGTGTGTGAGAGAGAGAGAGAGAGAGAGAGAGAGAGAGAGAGAGAGAGAATGTGACGAGGTCATGTGATGTTGTGAGATAAGTTGAGGTGACGTCAGGTGATGTGAGATGAAGTCAGGTTATGTTATGAGGGGAGGTCAGGTGATGTGATGTGAAGCCAGGTGATGTTATGAGGGGAGGTCAGGTGATGTGATGTGAAGTCATTATGTTATGAGGTGAGCTCAGGTCATGTAAGTTGAAATCGTGATGTTATGAGATGAGATCAGGTGATGTGAGGGGAAGTCAAGTGATGTTGAGGTGAGGTCATGTGATGTTATGGAGAGAGATCAAGGAGGGAGAGAGGCTGGGCGATGTTAGAGTGGAAGTCAGATGAGGTAAACTGAGGTCAGACAAGGAGGAGATAAAGTCAGCTTTACGATGTGAGGTCATGGAGAGAGAGAGAGAGAGAGAGAGAGAGAGAGAGAGAGAGAGAGAGAGAG
>JAGKTI010016549.1:7956-19346 GCA_018397915.1 Birgus latro
GGAGAGAGAGAGAGAGAGAGAGAGAGAGAGAATCAAAATAAACCTATACAATTAGTTACGAATAATATACAGTTATGAATTATATACAATGAATATCATATGAGGCAGTATTATATGCAGTGAATATTATATGGGAGTAAATGAGTTATGTACAATGAAAAATATGTGCAAGAAAATGACTATAACACGAGTGAATAAAGTGAGAGGAGAAAAGATAAATAAAATTGAAGATTGTAGTGTAGTAAATAAAATCAGATGAATAATAATATGAATCACACTCTGTAGAGAAATCAACATTCTCTAGAAAATGAAGGGATGGTATGATGAAATAATATATGATCTTATTTACTGAGTCCGTGAGAGAGAAGGGAGGTGCTGACACGACAGCGGACGGGGTTGACGTGTGTCGGAGACTGCTATCCAAAAGAGCGGAGACGGTGATTGAAGCGGGTGTGACGTACGTATAGAAGTGGAAATACGAGAGGTGTGTAGTGGTGCCCACCTGGCCACAGCTAGGGAGTTGATTGGATAAGGCTGATGACATATTTCGTGACATGTGACGCTCTGGTTAGTTACGCTCTACCCTCGAAGACGTTGAAACGGCTTGGGTACAGCGGTGGTGAGGGATAGTTAAGAGTGGGACTCACAGGAGTGTAGGAGGGTTGGCGGTTGGCGGGGGTTGAAGATTTTCAGAGCGGGGCAGGACAGGATCTCGCCAGGACATGGCCTCACCAAAAATGCGCAGGATACACAACCACAACACTGTTGAACACAGGACGAGGCAGGAGTTTCGAGTCAGGAGGCAGGAGCAGGATGTAGGTATAGGAGGCAGGGCGTGGCCAAGCGGCAGGTTTACGGAGAATATACGTAGGAGACGTGAAGTAATACGGTTAACCACTTTGATGCCACCACTCTTATACCAAAACTGCAGAAAATCACTGCGCACCTCAATGACGTAACAGAAAAACTCAACCGCTTTTCGGATGTTTTACAGAGTCAGATTTCAGAAGTTAATACCGGTATTGTATCTGAGCTACTGTATGTCCAGCTGCACCTTGACTACCTATACAATTTTCTCTGGACTCTCATGTCTCCAAGGTTACAGTCTTCGCTCTTATTCTAGTTAATGCTGTTGATGGTCGTATCATTTTAGAGTTAGTTCCTATCTCTGATCTTCGTTCTGTACTGGAACTGGCTCATTCCACCTTTGACTTGTCTCCAGTGGTTCCATTCTCCGCTTTAAAACTATGTTACCCGGTACTTAAAGCTACCTTCCTCACTATTATCGTTCACATCCCTCTCCGTTCTTCTATCACGTTCGACCTCATTGACATCATCTCTTTTCCTTTTTTATTCAATAATTCCTTGTTGGAGGCCTCTGTTTCCTCTGAATATTTCCTCCTATCTCACGATGATGTGTCCATTGCTTTTACATCCTCAAGTGATCTCACCTAATGTTCTCTTCTACCTATTTCTCGTCTGTGCTTATCTTCATGCCATTTTCCCTAGCGGTTCTGCTCCTTGCGAATCTGCTTTGGTTCGCAGTTTTTCCATACAATCTGTCTGCTCTTTCGTTCCGGCCCCCAAACTTCAAGTACACCATGCTCGTCTTGGTCATGTCCAATACTTGTTTTTCAGTGTTCCAGTCTCTGCTGGTATCATCTGTCCTGGTGCTCCTGTTAATTCGGTGCTTGCAATTGGCCTGTACAGAGCATCGGATTATTGTGCAATAAAGTCAGAATCTGTGGTTACGTACTCTACGCGTCATCACTATGCACTTCGTTCCCACACATATGAACTCTTTCAGTTTATCAATGTGTCCTTCCACCTCCCTTCTGGCAATATACCCATCACATCCGTGAAATTACGTACGTTAGACTTTCTCAATGAAAGTGAAGTTATCATGCGTCGGTTCTCCTTGGCTTTTGATCGTTTCTGGGTGCATCCGGTTTTTGTGTTTCCCCTAGTGTGTGTGTGTGTGTGTGTGTGTGTTTTGTCAGATTTCTTATTACTATTTGTGCAGTTCATTGCTGTGTTAGACGAATGGAAAAGAGACAGCAGGAAATAAGAGTGACCACAAGAATAGTACTGCCAACAAGGGACGTTGAAACTGGTGGTAACTGGGTCCATTTGATGTGAGTAGTTGAATGAAAAGAACTTGTAACCCAGTACTGAAGAGGAGAAAATTGTATCAGGTGGAGAAAAGTAAGTGACATGATATATGGAAATTAAGTGACACAGCAATAGAGGAAGGAACCCATAATATGCAGTGTTAATTTATCTGAAAACGTGGAAACACCAAATTAACAGAGTGAACATTATTCGGTGGTTATGAGACATTACCACAGCAGTTCTTGCAAAACCAACTGTCATGTCATCGGTGTCACAGGTGCAGTAAAATTTAAAAAGAATAGTAACAGTATTCCATTTATAATGTTCTTGCAGAAAGGACTTCAATTATGAAGTATTGTTGTAATTTTAACAGTTATGAATATACTGTTAATCCCTTCCATTCATTTGATGTCATATCTACATACTCATTGTTATCATTATTATCCTCAGTTTTATAAATTACTTAATTTACCTATGATTTCTGTAACCAGTAACTATATTAAACAATTGTACCATTCCGTATACCACCTTCTTGACCTTATAAATACTGAGTTTTTATCATGGCCCTGTACTGTAAATTTAATACTGTAGCTCCTTATTTTATTGGATCCAACTACTAACATTACATCATTATATCTTTTTTATTATTGTACTCTTCTGTGATTAAGGATCTAGCTACAATCAGTTTCCATTATATCCTTATTACCTTAATAATTTCCATCCTCGATGTAACTGGGCTCCATATATAAATACTGTCCCATTGTCAACAACAGCATTTAGCAACAGTAGTTAGTGCAATAACTACTGATACGTTTAAGCTTAGGCTATACAGATATTTTGAGTCTATAGGCTATAGCTAACTTAGTTTTGTTTATTAGCGGGTTGAAGTGATGCTGACAACTGGGAGACGTTTCTTTAATAACGAGAACATTCGGCGATTGTGTTTACTTTTCTTTTACAGATCTGTAGAACTAATGTTATTTACTGCATAATCGTTCCTCTTCTGCCTCTCCTGTAAAATTTCCATGGTTGTCCCCTCCAACTAGGATCGTGTTGTTCTCTGTCTTTATCCTGCCGATTTAACCGTATTGTATGGTGGGTGGGGGAGGGCCTTCCTCTTTTCTATCCTTTTCTCTTAAACGATCATTAGATCTAAGAATTAGCTTTTTTTTTTTTCCCAGCAAATAAACTCATCATGGGCCAACAGGCCTCCCGTTATCTGTACTTCCTATGTACTCTAATGTACGGTTGCGGACATATCAAACAGAAACACCCCGTAAAGCTGCCGTCACACTTGCACAAAACTGGCTAACATGCGAGCCAGTTTTGCGAGCCGCTAGCCAAACTGACTCACGGTGAGCGAGATTTCGCTTGCGAGGCGAAGTGGATAACAATTCTCGCTCACAGCTTGTTGGTGGGATTGGAACTCAAATGAGCCTATGTTAATTTTGTAATCGGTGAGAAAATATTCTGTTATTCATAGAAGGAAACTTAAACTAAATTTGTTAAGTAAATACAATTTAATTCTTGTGGTTTTTATTCATTTTTACTTTTTTCCTTGTAACCAGAAATAAATATTCGGACACTCGGGTGACCAGGCGCGGAGGCCGTCTGCTTTGTCTCCAAACAACAAGTAGAAATCAGATTTCGATATGGATCCTGCAGCAAGGAAAACTCTAGTAGACTGCTTTGTGGCTCTGGGGTTGCTAAAGTACGTGAAGCGGTTACAGAAACTGAGGAAAAGGGAGTGGGTACTCCGTGGTGGTTTGTTTACAAATGTCTGCGGGCCGCCAAGGCAGACGACACTTAGCCGTTTCGGCTCGCAAGAACATACGAGTGTGACGGACACTCGACTCTGCTAGCCGTTTTGCCTCGCAAAAGCTGGTCGCAAGTTAGCCACTTTTGGTCCAGTGTGACGGCAGCTTAAACCAGCGAGGTGGTGTAATGCTCTCCACATCTGGTAACACTGATACGAATGGAACTTCACAAGGTTTCTTTCGGTCGCTAGGACGAACTGAACTCGGTGATCATTGCCGCTGTGCGCAGTTATTGGTGGTATATAAACATTGTCCCGCTTAACATTGTACTGAAAATAACAACTGATTATGGTAATTAAATAATTTGTCACCATTCATATTTGTATTTTATTCACATGAAAAACACAGTTTTTTGTAAGTGTGACTTTCAACAAACATCACGATCCATACAACATTTACCGATGGCCAGCATTATAAGCCATTATAATATTATCTGCATTCTCACACCTATCATAGTAATCACAAAATATTCGTGACCTTCCTCCTCCCTGACCGTGAACCTGAAACTAGTAGACCTCTTTAATCGACTCAATTTCATAAGAGGTGGCGCCACAGGAAGATAGCGTGGGGTGCCTGGGAGACAGGAGAGAGGAGGGTGAGGAGGGGGCAATAGTGGTCTGGCTGGTGGGTGGGGGGGGGGGGGCTCTACAGGAGACGAGTGATGGGGCTGGGGAGAATGAACTGTGGCAGGAAGCAAGGGTGGGACAGATAAATGATACGCTGGGGACATGGTGCCAATCAGCTGTAGTTTAACGTTGATTATGGTATTTGATAGTCAGGCCGTTAAACCTTATGCAGACTTTGGCACGGTACACAGTCTACCAGCATGTTTTATTATATCGTCCAAAGGAAGACCTGCTCCATATTGGGTGGCACATTACACAAACCCTACATTATTAGTGTATGGTGACGACTGTCATCAAATGGTGATTTATGAAACGCCCCTAGAATGCTTGTCTGATGCCACACCTGTTGTCATAGCGATTGGGAGCTATTCTTACGACAGTGGTATCGAAAGCAGAGGAGGGGGAGGGAAGAATTTTCTCTTGCCACAGTAAATGATAGTTAACAGTAGTGATTCGTGATTATGGTTCTCGTTAATGTCTGTATGGCACCGATGTAAATGAATACGTGATTTACTAGGGGGATGGACTGGATCCCAGACCATGAAATTCAAATCCCTAAACTGTGGCCTGCCCAAACGCGGTAGAGAGAAGCCTTATCAGCTGTATTACATGATCTTTATGTCGGATTACTGAAGACCCTATACTGATAGAGTAAATCGTGGAATAAAGGACGTCAAACTGTTAAGTAATCTGATTCACAACCTCAGTATCTAGTTCACTCTCAGCCCCTCCCTCTTCCCGACAAGTGCATGTACTCAGACTTGGGTACTGACGGGGAGGGGAGATGGCCGTAATGACTGCTATGAACAGCGGATCACATGTTTATACATCAACGACAGTGGTTCACCTGTCTTCTTTAATGGATCGCAATTTACACCTTTACTCAAAAGGGCAACAGTTCCATACCCGGTCACTGATTAGAAGTGTGGCTCCAGGGATAGACTGTAACACCAGTCGAGCAGGGCAGTCCTCCTAAGGTGGATGGAAAGCTGATGTCAGGGAGAGCTGGAGCTCCCATTTCATAAGCCCTCAGGACTAGTTTCTGACCATCCTCCTTTGCTGTACTTTTTCAGTGTTTCAGTAAAACAGAGAGTAGTCCAGCATACTCTCCAATACAAGTTTCTCTGTTAACACCAGACTACATGCACATGACACACTACACTTCCTATTTAAAATTAAACAAAGAAATGGTGTCATCGCACCAAGCTTTGGAGTCCCCGGGAAGGGGACCATAAAAGCCACCACCATCCGCCTCTCTCGCGGTGAAGACTCAACGAGTTCCCAGGAACCACTAGCTGAGTCGCTTCTTCTTCATTTCTGCAACATTCGTGGTCTTTCCTCTAACTTTCTCTCTGTTGAGCACCACCTCTCCTCCTCTAAACCTCACCTTCTCTTCTTAACTGAGATTAAACCGTCTGAGGCAACTGACAGCAAACCCTTCTCCATATCCTCCTACTTTCTCTATACTTATTTCAAAGCTAAAGATGGCTGTCATATACAGTATATGTGTGTAATGACTTATCCTGCTTTCTTGTTCCTGAACTTGATTCTTCTGAATTCTCTGCTCTCTGGCTTCGGCTCTCCTGTCATTCTCTGACTAAATATATCTGTGCTGATTACTTATCCCCTAATTCTATTGACTATGAAAAATTCTTCGACTATCTTACTTCAACGATGGAACACATCCAACCCATTTCTCCTTTCTGTGAAATCTCCATTTTAGGAGATTTCAATGTTCACCACCATCTTTGGCTCTCCTCTCCTTTCACTGATCCACCTAGCGAACAAGCCTACATCTTCTCTGTCCTTAATGACTGGAGAAGCTTGTACAGCACCCTACCCGTATCCCTGACCTGACCTCTTCCTTACAACTAATCCTACTGCTTATGCTGTTAACTTTTCCTCTCCATTGGGCTTCTCTGATTGCAACTGTATTACCTTAACCTATCCTATTGCTCCAGTACGGCCTGTGGACCCTCCAAAAATACGTTGGTTGTGGCACTTTGGAGCTGCAGACTGGGAGGCCCTCAGGCTGTACTTCTTTGATTTTCCCTGGAATGATTATTGCTTCCATGGCCGGAAGCCATCTGAATGTGCGTTGTGCATTACGGAGGTTCTGCTCTCGGTCATGGAAGCATACATTCCTTTCTCATATCCTGTGACTAATTCAAAAAAACCTTGGCTTTATCACGCTTGTTCTAATGCTGTCCACAACAAGCAGAGGCCTAATAAAAAGTACCAGAGCCAACCCATCCCTGAATCACATCTTCTATATGTTTCTGCCAGGAAACATGCTAAGTCTGTTCTTTGCTCAGCTAAAAATATTTCATCCATACTAAATGCTTTCAACTCTCCAACTCGAATTCTTCCCACTCCTTCTGGCACCTTGTCAAAAACCTTTCTAACAACTTTACCTCATCATCCTTCCCTCCTCTTTTCTATTCTGATGTCTCTGTCGCTATTTCTTCTACTGATAAAGCAGATCTCTTCACTCCTTTTTCCTCCAATTCCACCTTAGACAATTCATGTGCTGTTCCTCCGTTACTTCCTCCTTCTGACTTCCTCATGGCTGACATTAAAATTTCTTCAGCTGATGTATTTTCTGCCAACACTGGCCTCAATACTTACAAGGCATATGCACCCGATGTCGTCCCTCCTGTTGTCCTCAAAAACTGTGCTTCTGTGCTTACACCCTGCTTAGGTAAACTCTTTTGCCTTTGTCTATCAACTTGTACCTTTCCTTCCTGCTGGCAGGGTGACCATTTCCAACCCCCTAACTATCGCCCAATTGCTTTAACAACCTGTGTCTCAAAAGTTTTCGAGTCTATTCTTAACAGAAAAATTTTAAAGCATCTTTCCTATCACAACCTTCTTTCTGATCGTCAGTATGGGTTCTGTCAGGGACGCTGCACTGGCGATCTCCTCATCTACCTTTCAGACTCCTGGTCATCCTCTTTTCGGGACTTTAGCGAAAGCTTTGCCATTGCAGTTGACATCTCAAAGGCTTTCAGTCTAGTCTGGCATAAATCTTTAATTTCCAAACTGCCCTCGTATGGTTTCAATCCTTCTCTCTGTGCTTTCATCTCTAGCTTCCTTTCTGGTTGTTCTTTAGCTGTTGTTGTGGACAGCCACTGTTCTTCTCCTAGAATCCTAGATCTATCAGTTGTGGTGTTCCTCAGGACTCTGTCTTATGACCAACCCTCTCTCTTTTATTCATCAGTGACCTTGTAAGCTGTACATCTAAACCCTATCCACTCATACGCCGATGATTCCACCCTTCACCTTTCCAATCAGTTCTTGCAGCATCCATCTCATCAATTGCTTCAACAAACAAGGGATGAGGCTATGGTACACCTAATGTCTGACTTGGCTCATATTTCTGACAGGAGTAAAAGTAATCTTCTTGTTTTTAGTACATCAAAGACTTAGTTCGTACACCAATGAACCAGACAAAATGTTTCACGAGAGTACCCTCTAATGTTTAATAACATCCAACTCAATCCTGCATCACCCTTAAACATACTTGGGATTTCATTCTCTCGGGATTTATCTTGCAAAGATCATATTACATCTCTTGTAGAATCTGCTTCCAAGAGATTAGGTTCGCCCAGCCTACTTCGTACCTTCTTTACCCCTGCTCAGTTGTTGACTATATACACTCGTTTTATTTGCCCCTGTGTAGAGTACAATTCTCGTTTGTGGGGAGGCTCGCCACAGACAGCTGTTCACAACAAAGTCAAAGGCTTTTCATCTCATTATCTCTCATTAACTCAAAGTGGAGTCAAAGGTTTTTCGTCTCATTAACTCTCCTCCTCTTAATGGCTCCCTTCAACTTCTGTCTCTTCACTGCATTGTTGCATCTTTATCTCTTTTCTATCACAGCTTCAATGTTCACTGCTCCTCTGAACTGTCTACTTGCATCCCTCCCCCTCTACAACGGGCACATAGCATTTGTCTAGCAACGAACTCTCATTCCTTTTCTGTCTATCTTTCTAATGCAAGACTTAACCGTTGCTTCCAGTCCTTCATTTGTGCAACAGGTCAACTCTGGAACTACAGTATGTCCCTCTGTCTGTATTTGCTACTTCCTATGATCTCCAGTCTTTCAAACGCATTGTCAAGGGTTCTCGAAATGAACGGATCTTGAATTTGGCTCTCTTTATATTGTTTTTGTTTTTTCTTGGAAGGAACGGGTTGTGGGCTCCTGGTCTTTGATTCTTTCCTTGCATTAAAAAAGGATAAATGTTCTCCGTGAACAAGGCAATGGTCCTCGTATTTATCTTTATCCCGCCAATTTCATGGTGTGAAAGCTACTCAGTTGTTTAGCATAACAAAACACACTGTAGATAAAGTGTGTGTTTGCTTTTAATACATGCGATTTCTGCAACTAAAGGCATAGTTGATGTAATATGCACGTGCTCAGACTCGATAACTGCCGACATTACAACCTTGTTCCACCATTACTGGCTCGAGGATTCGTGAAGAAATGCTTGGGGCATATGGCGGTTGCTCAGTGTGAACGTAAATATAACTAATAACACTAGCAATGTGTAAAATCAACCGCCAAACACGGCATACAGAAAACCTGTGTTAAGTAAATCCACCTTTGTTTTACATCGGTGCCATACAGATATTAATGAGAACCATAGGGATCATCATTACTCTCAAACTGTTCATAATTATTGATGATAAAGGAAAAATCTACATTTGCCTATCCCAACTCTGTCTGAGATATCAGTCATCCATGATGATACTGCATAATAGGTTACAAGGGTATTTCCCAATCACTGTGACAACAGCTGTAATATCTGACAACTGTAGGGACGTGTCATATAATTGCACATTAACAAATAGTCATCATATTTATAATAGAGGGATACTGAGCCACCCAGTGGAAAGTGTGTCATGAATTGTTACAAACCATGAAGGTCTATTATAACACGTGGCAACGTCAGCACAGCGTTTCTTATTCTGACTGTCAAATTCCATATTCTTCATGAAACAACCATTTGGCCCAGTCATCACCTCGTAATCTATCCCTATCGCTGTAGCTCCTGTCGTCTACCAAAGTCCACCGTCCTCTACCCCATGACCCCTCTCCTCTAGCCCCCAATTTGACCACTATTGCCCCCCTTCCTCACCCCCCTCTCTCCTCCTGTCTCCCAAGTCCCCCACCCCCACCCTGCCTCCTCCTGTGGCTCCACCTCCTGTATGGAGTGAGCTTGCATCGATTTCAGAGGTCTACCAATGTCAGGTTTAAGGTACGGAGGATGGGCGTCACGATAATTTTCTGTTCATTGTTAGCTGTGGGGAAGCTGATAACTATGTTTTATGTGATGAACTGTTAACTGTTGCATGGTTCATGACTCGAAACTATACTACTCATGAAATCAGTGGCATTCACATTAACTGCCATTATGTAGAGGGTGTATTGTGTGACAGTTTTAAAAACTTAACATAATGATGACATGGAACTATCAGTATATGTTCTGGGGGAACTTTGCTTATATATAATATTACCACCAATAACTTAGCACAGCGGCAATGATCACCGCGTTTGGCTCGTCCTAGAGACCGAACGAAACCTCGTGAAGCTCCATACCTACTAGTGTTACCAGATGCGGAGAGCATTACACCACCTCGCTAGTGGACGGGGTGTTTCTGTTTGATATGTCCGCAACTGTAACACTGCTGGTAGGGACTTTCAGTGAGCTCTTAACCACTTCCTTTGCTTCTCTTTAACACTTACGAAACTTCCGTTCAGCACTTTGTGGCTGTATTCCTAGGATGTTGGGATAAGGCGGAGGGTGCTAAGGAATAAACTATATAAATACGTGGTAACCATTATGTTATTCTTCCATTGCACATCCTATGTCTTGTATGAACTTCTTCGAATCGATAACGTATTTTATATTTTATTCCAGTTTCCTCCAAACCTTCCGACTCAACTGAGAAGAGACTTTCCGAACTGGATAGATCTGCTATAGCCCTCATAAGCAATGGAATACGAGAGGCATTTCCTAAGCTGAATTAAATCTTCAGAATATACCAATAATACAAACAAAAAAATGTGCCTCTGGGCTAATGGAATGAATGGTATCAGAGCAAGGAGTTGTTAAAGAACTGACTCCATTGTTTGAAGTAGAAAGGATTTTTAAAAATCAAACTGATGCTTCACAGTTCGCATTGATACGAAATCTGTACTAATAAACTTTTTCTTTAGCTTAAGTTGTGTATAAAGATGTTTATTTACTCTTTTATATTCAATCGTGTATTTGACATACACTTCCCAAGCAAATCAGAGTGGCTAACAGCTTGAAAAATACAAAATAATTCATGATAATGTATAACTGTAAATATTTGTTTACGGTAAGAATTGGCTGAGGTCCTTTATCAACACGACGCCAGAGCCTCCTTTTTTTCTTTTTTTCACCTTTTCCAAGAGGAGTCAATGGAGTAGTGGTAGTTCGATTGCTGGGTAGTCAGTTTCCTAAACAACTGTAGTTTCTGCTGTGTATCAGTTCACCCCACAGTACAAACGAGCGACCTGGATGTGAATTTGATTGTTGAGTGTCTTGTTCTAGGGAAGGATTGGGACTCGCGGCGAATGTTTTAATGGTTCGGGTACTACATCAAAAAATAATGCTAATCGTTCTTCTTTTTCTTCTTCTTCTTCTGCTTCTTCTAACTTCTACTACTACTTCTCTTCCTCCTCTTCTTTTTCTTCTTCTTCCAGTTCTCCTCCTCCTCCTCCATCATCATCATCATTATCGTCGTCGTCGTCTTCGTCTTCTTCTTCTTCTTCTTCTTCTTCTTCTTCTTCTTCTTCTTCTTC
>JAGKTI010016550.1:0-19344 GCA_018397915.1 Birgus latro
GTCCTGTTGTTGATATTAGTTATACCATAATTAACCCTTTCGCGCACGCAACCGTGATTTGCATTCCATGTTGTTGGGCACATAGACGCACATGGAACGCAAATCCTGTTAAAAAACGAAAAATAGTCACCAAAAATTAAGTTTTCAGCTGATTTCCTTCAAATTTTGGTGCATTTTAGCGGGTGCGTCTCTCTCCCGAGGTAAGACCTTGGCAACACTGTTGTGGCTGCTATGAGCCTCTGCGTAGCGATACAACTTAGTACTTGACAAGCAGCCAAGCAGTAGCATCGTGCCACATTGCATTGTCCCTTTAAATTCGTCATTTTACCCCTCCCACCCGAGGCAGAAGCCATTAATGAAATATTGTGATTGTACAGTGTTTTTGACTATACTGTGAAGTGATTGTGTCTATTGAACATAGAAATATTGTTTATTTAGCACTGGGGCCTATCAGCCATTAGGCCTAAAGGCAGGAGTCTGGTTTGTTATAGCGGGGGTTCCACTCTGCTTCACCCTGCCCATAAATGATATTGAGTATTTTACCTTTATAGTGAAGCCATTAATTATATTTGTGAAACATATAGTGCCTGGATTAGTGAAATAACTGACCTACCATAGCAGGCATTATGTTATGCCATAGAGATATATAGAGATATGCCATAGCAGCTCAAGGAACAGCCGGTCACGTACGCCATATGAGTAGAATAAGGAAGGGAATAACAGAGGAGGTTGGGATGGAATCATGTGATAGTGTTTTATATTGCATATGGTTCAGTGTGAATGTACGTATAAAATAGTGCAGCGAGTGTTCACCGAGAAATATTGCTTGCATTGACTGACCTCGGAAAGTTTACGCAATGATCAGAGACAATACGCCACACAGACACACATGTATGACATATTATACAGTATACGTATGTCGTGCAACGAATGTTCGTGGAGAAATATCTACTGTGTGCATCGCATGTGTTAGGCAAACGTAGTGCAAGGAGAGAACAAATATGGCACACACACACACACACACACACACACACACACACACACACACACACACACACACACAACGTAACTCATCTTCAAATCCTTCAAGTTCTGCCAGCAGCTGAACACCTCTGGAACAAGTGAGTTATCCATATATTGTTGATTTTTATATTGACCTATTTCTATATTTCTATATTTTTTTTACAGAAATAAGTATTATTTTTTACATATACACATATGAAATGGAAGAAAGTTCAGCTTCAGTATCAATACCTAGCAAAAAGACTAGTGGTCATGTCAAGTTTCTGAGAGCACTATCAAAAACCTCATATATTTTTCACATGTATACTTCGAGCAAATAATAATAATAATAATAATAAAACCTAACGAGTGAAATTATGTAGGTGTTCCTGAGGCAGGGAAAGAGAGTGTTTTTATCTCGCTTGCAGGCGAGGAAGAGTATTCTATCTTTGTCGTCCATTTACTCGAAAACTATTGGACGTATCGATTTCCTGTAAGAACCTCTTTTTAAAGATCAGTGAATTCTACGTACGTACAGGACATAAGTACGTAATTTCTCTTGTGAAAATTTGCTACGTAGGCGGTTATTGTGTGCGCATGACAAAAGTGCACCGCGGCCATGAGTACCCTGTAGTTTTTTGCAATTTACTCGGAAACTATGAGGTGTATCAAAAATCAGCTGGGACCCTGAGAAAGCTCATGAAATTCTAGATAAGATTATGTAATAAAAACATAAGATGTGTGAGAAAACTTTTGGGGTAGAGCTCCTTGAACAAAAATCAATTAAAAAAAATAGCTTAAGTGTTTGGCTATTTTCTCGAAAACTACAAACTGTATCACAACCGGACACACCTCGTTAGGAAGCTAATGAAGTTCTCTATCCAAAATTCTAATAACATTTTTTTTGTATGATGGAAAACATTCGAACGACGATGTTGGAAAGTGAGATCGACGTTCCGAAACGTTTATTCACTGTACTTTTATTCGTAGTTTTCATTATTATTATTATTTTTTTTTTTTTTTGCTTATGGGCTAGAACAAACATCGACAAATAAAATGATGTGGGCTTCATGGGAATATAAAGAGGTTTGGGCGGAGAAAATAAGGCGAGAATACGTGTTTTTTGCAGCGCGTGGTTTGAGCCCAGGTGAGTAAAATCGTAAAATCGTGAGCCGTGAAACTTACTAAAACTTACCGTGCGCGAAAGGGTTAAAGGACATTGGCTAGGTATCCATCATGGAGTTAACAATAACCTTATGTTGTTGGTCGAAGGGTATGTGACTTGTTTCGTACTATATTAGATATTAAAAACTGCTTAGACTTCCCATGATTATCCATAAAAATTCAAAGTTGGTGTGACAGACATCACTATCCTCTGGAAATGAGGAGAGTGGTAAATTTTCCTTCAAAGTCTGTTAACTGATCAACGCCCTCCTTGTTGTCCATCATGTATGTTTGGCGCCAGCCATAGTACTGCTGATTCCCCAAAAGCCGAAATTATTGTACGCCAATGCCAAAAATATTGTGTCTCGCTCTTAATTATTATACATTCAACTATATGAAATTCTCTATTATTATGGTACCACAAATATTCCTGTTTTTAATATTAAGCAAATGAAAAATAATACATGTTAATGTTCAATAAAAATTTGAATCTCAGTGTCTAAATAAAAGCATATTCTTTTTGCCTGAGTGATCACATTCCTTTCCTATTCTGATCATTTCCTGTGGTATTGGAGCAACTGTCGTTCGAATCCTAGCTCTCTCTCTCCCCATATGCGTGGGAATTCAGTGCTAACCATACATGTTTTAAAATTATTGTATATTGTATGCAGGGTATTGTATAGTGTAGACATGTATATATATTAATTATTGTATGCAGCGCAAACCATTTTTAGTTGCCTCTTGCTAATATTTTCTCCATTTTCCCCATAAGTTTGTTTGTTTGTTTGGTTTCTTTGCTTCTTCTTTTCTTACATACACAGTGTTGCGTGCCTCAAACAGATAACTCCCATGCATTTGCATTATCATACAGATGTGGATGTAACATTAATGGCAAAGTGTGGAGGTACTTGGCAGCAGCACAATAGCATGACGTCACAGTGAGAAGAAAAGACTCCCTTTGCACATTACCACTATGCTGTTGTCAACATACATCTTAACTGTCTAATTTGCATACTTTTCTAGCATTCTGGTGAATAGTAATATACTTATGTTATTACTGATTTATTGATCTATCTGCTGTAGTGTCATAATGCTGTAAATACATTAGTGCACATTATGGAAGCATTTAGCAGTCAGAGGTAGGTATGACATCATTAGTATGGCGAAGTTGGCCAATCAGAGCGCTGCTGCAAAAGTACTAACAAGACTTCGTAATAATGCTGCCTGGTGCTGAAGTGCCCTGTGCTCCTCATGCAACACTGAATTAGTGAAAAGGAGTGGTCTTTTGCAACGACCTCCTCCGGTATTCTGAGGATACACTATTGCAGGAGAAGGAATGCAAGGAGTTGTGGCAGTGCACATTTTCCAAAAGAAGGTAGACAGCATATTGACACCAACGCCATCCTTTCTTCTGGCCTTCAATAGACTAATTTTACACGAGGAGGTACGTTGTGCATGGTAACACCTGCCAGTCAAGGCTAACATTCCTAACCCCCTACGTTGTTTCCACTGCTAAAGCTTTGGGCATGTGGTGCGCTCCTTCCTGGCTTCTTCAAAGTGGTCTCCCTGCTGTGTGCGTGTCCTGTGGTGAAGCTGGCCATGATGGGGACTGCCCTGGCCCCATTCAGTGTTACTGCTGCGGTGAAGCCCACCCAACAAAATCCAAAGACCGCGATAGACATACTGTAAGTATGAGAGGGAGATTCTCTTGGTGCGCTCTCAGGAGAAGGTCTCCTTTCCTGAGGCCAAATAACGAGTATTGACTACTTATGGATCGGTCCTGTCAAAGTTCATCATTCGCCGAAATCCATCACATCCATTTAAATCTAATGTTGCTCCAGCACCACCTCCCTCTTCCTCCTCGTCCATGACAGAAGCAGAGGTTATGGAAACCTCTGCTATGAGGCAGAAGCGCACCCACAGCAAGAACTCCCACGATGAGAGTCCTCCTGCTAAAATCTAACCCTTTGGGACCTCTGTCGGACCAGTTGAGGCTCCCTTGGTGTTGACTTTGGCCGTCGCCACTCCCCCAACCTTGCCTGTCCAGTGACTGATACCCTCTGGGACCCTCGTTGCGGGTGGCTGCCTGCTGGCGCTCGTGCCATCCTCTTCCCCCATCACAATGCTGAAGAGTTGAGGCCAGGGGACAGTTCTGCAAGGCAGACTGGGAGCACTTCCCAGTCCTCTAGCGTTACCGCTCGTACTTCTTTTCAGGTGGCACTGCTTGATCTGTTATAGATAAGATGGCTTGCAGTCCCCCTGCCAAGCCATCTATTGCTCCACCGCAGAAGAAGACTACTGTATTGTCAGGTCTTCTTCCAGGTTGCCTTCAGATGGCAGGCATAATGTGCAGCACAATGATGCCAGGCAGACCTATTCTAAGGACCTTTTAAAGCATCAGCCTAAACCTGATCGACCGGTGGGGGCAAAATTGTCTCGCCCCTTATCCTGATTCTTCTCCCACTATGGGTGCTATCCTTTAGTGGAATTGTTTAGGGTTGCATGCTAGTTGGGAGGAAGTGTGTGGTCTTATTGCCCATTTTTCTCCAGTATGCATCTGCGCAGCTGCATTCAGGAGACCATGGTCGGGGATGCTGCTGCATCTAGTCCACCTGGTTAACAAGTATTTTATACTGATCCTCTTCCTGGCCAAGGACATCATGGTGGTGCTGCTATCCCAGTTCGCTGTGATGTCCCACGCACTTGTCTGAGACTTTCAACTCCACTGCAGGCTACTGCCATTCAGATTTCCCTTCGCCGTCATTATACAGTATGCAATGTCTATCTCCCACCTAGTGCTCCTGTTAACAGGGTAGATCTTGACTTGCTCATGATCTTCCTTCCCCATTTCTTTTACTGGGTGATCTGAATGGTCGTCACTGTGTGGGGTGGCAATGTAACCAATTCTAGATGTGCTATGCTTGCATCTTTGGTGAAGGATGAGGAGTTAAGGTGTTACATTCAGATGAGATGAAGTACTTTCATGGTCAGACTGATACTTTCATGGCCATTGATCTGTCTCTGTGCTTACCTACTGCAATTTTGGAATTTAGTTGGGGTGTGTTGCCAGATTTGCATGGCAGTGATGACTTCCCAGTTAACTTCTGCTGAGTATGAGGCATAATGTCGTCTTCCTCGCTGGTGCTTGGATAAGCTGAACTGGCCACTCTTTAGGAAGTTATGTTCCACTGTCCGCACTGCCGTATGTTTTTTTTTTTTTTTTTATGTGTCCGACTCTGGGCATAGGCTTCACAGCCTGCTATCAAGGCCCAGTCGTCCTCCTACAATCTACATGTCACCACTTCGGCGCTTAACACCCACCGTCCATATTGAATACATGCTAGGGCTGTCTCATACAGGACTGGTGTATTGGTATTAGCGGGGTCATTTTTACGACATGTCGGCGGGTCTTCTGGTAGATCAGTAAAGCCTGATTTAATGAAATTCAAATCCTTAAATTGTTCCCTGCACCAGCGAGGATTCGAACCTGGGTCCCACGGGACCGCAAGCCAATTCTCTTGTAACTGATGTAATGCATTCAACAGCTCTTATATATCTCTTCCCCAGACTTCTGGTCTATTTCCTAAACGTCTCGTTCCCTGGTGCACCTCTGCAATTAAAGTTAAGTGTATCGCCTTCTCAAGCCTTCGCCGCCATCATGGGGACTCGCAGTGCTTGGTGGTTTTTCGAAGGGCGCGTGCTCATGCACGTCGCATACTGAAGGAGGCCAGACGTGCATCATGGAAGACCTATGTTTCATCAGGGACATCGCTTACTCAAGTGTGGAACCGGGTGAGGATAATTTCTGGAAAATATACTGTCCTCTCCTGTTTTATGCAATGCAGGTGGGACTGTGACTGATGCCTTTGCTATAGCCAAACTCTTTGTTGACCATTTTGGTGGTGTGTCTTCTATGGCCACTGCATCACCTTCGGCCCGCCACCGTTGGTGCTTGGAATCTTATGACCTCTGTTTCACCTTATCTGGGGGTGAATCTTATAATGTCCCCTTTTCTGTTTCCGAGCCTCAGACAACTTTGTCACAATGTCAAGATTCATCTCCAGAATGTGATGATATTTCATATGCCTTTTTACGTCATATGTCTGACAAATCCCTTTCCCTTTTACTGGTGCTGTATAATAGAATTTGGTGTACAGGTGAGTTTCCATCTTCTTGGGGTGTTGCTATGGTTATCCCCATCCCTAAACCCAGAAAGGATCATCTGCATGCGACAAATTATCGTCCCATCTCTCTGACCTCATGGGTTTGCAAGGTGTTGGAGAAGATGGTAAATGGTCAGCTCATGTGGTGCTTGGCGAGGGGCAATTACTTATCACCAGTCCAGTATGGTTTTGGTAAAATGCGATCTACCACTGACGCCCTACTGTCCTTGGAATCTTCTGTCCGTGAAGCTTTCTCCACTAACCAACACCAGGTCACGGTCTTCTTCGATCTAGAGAAGACATACAGCACTGCCGGGCGTCATGGCATTTCACCTTCTTTTCATGAGTTTGGTCTTCATGGGCGCTTGCCTACTTTTATTCAGCAGTTTTTATCTAACTGTTTCATAAGGGTCCGAGTGGGAGGAGTGCTTTCTAGTGCTCATGCACTTAAAGATGGGGTACCACATGGGAGTATCCTCAGTGTTACTCTCTTTGCAGTGGCCATCAACAGTGTGATTAGTGTACTTCCTGATTGTGTCCGAGGCTCATGATATGTAGATGACCTCTCAATTTGCTTCACTGCATCTTGAATGTTTCTGAGAGAGAGGAAGTTACTGCTGGCTCTTACTAGTATTTCTGAGTCGGCTGAGTCTCGTGGCTTCTGTTTATCTTTACAGAAGACAGTGGCTATGCATTTTTGTCGGCTTAGGGGGGTTCACCCAGACCCTGAATTGAATCTTTATGGCTAGAGGATGTCCTGTGTGGAAGAGACTCGGTTTTGGAGTCTTCTGTTTGATAGACGACTAACCTGTGTTCCTCACATCCGTTCTGTGAAGTCAACTTGTATTAAAGCTTTGAGTCTTCTGATGATTTGGGGACACTTCTTGGGGTGCTGATCATGAGACCCCCCTGCTCTTGCATAGATCTCTTATCCTTTCTAGACCTAAATTTGGGTGTGAGGTCTACTCCTCTGGACCTGATGCCTGTCTCCGGATATTAGATTCTGTGGATCATGCTGGTGTACGATTGGCAAATTAGGCATTCAAGTCATCCCTGATTTCGAATTAGTTCGTTGATGCTGATGCCCTCCCTTTGGCTTTGCATGAGTAGTCACTGATGATTAGATGTTCGTATCGTCTTCACCGCCTTCCAGACTCTGTTTCCTGTGCTATTGTCTCTCAAGATTTCTGATTATCTGTTTATGACTCCTGTCCTAGTTTCCAGAAGCCCTTTGGTTACAGGGTCCGATCTGGTATGTTAGCCCTCTCTGTTCAAAGACTAACAGTCTGTCCACATTGGATCCCGAGGGTGGGTTTCTGGCTACTCCCTCATGTAACATTCTGTAGGTCCATTGTTAGAGAAAAGAGCTTATTTCCCCCTCAGGTGTCCCTCTCTCTCTTTTTAGAGCATGCCTCCACTCATGATGGTTCTATCCCCGTCTATACTGATGGATTGAAGACTGATACTGGAATAGGCTTTGGTGTTGTCATCCCTTCCTTCAGTAGGGGGGTAGCCTTCCTGGTGTTGCTTCAGTGTATACAGCGGAACTGACTGCAATTTTATTTGCTCTCCTAATCATTCTTACTCTCCCTCAATCTGCTTTTGTGATTTTTAGTGACTCCCGTAGTGCTCTTTCTGCACTGGATCTTTTGATGCATTCCATCCACTGGTTTTATCGATTTTAGAGTGGCTTTTTCTTCTAGGCTGTCGTGGCCATTGTGTGGATTTCTGTTGGGTTCCCGCACACGATGTGGTGGACAATGAGAGGGCAGATACTTTAGCTATAGCTGCGTCTTCTCGACGGTCACCTACCGACTATCCAGTTCCCGTTTCTGATGTAACACCTTGCTTGAGATGTGTGATTCATATGTGTTGGCAGAGACAGTGGGATGGTGTTGCTCATAACAAGCTAGAAGAAATTTTTCAGAGTGGCTGTGCTGAGGGTTCTCCCTTCCATGCCTCGGCGATTGGCCACCCGTCACTTGCTGGTCGAGTGATCAAGTCTGGGGGACCTATGTCAGAGATTCCTCCATTGGCATAATGTGGTAGATTGTGCCTACTGTCTGTCCTCGATGCTTGATGGAACCGCTAGCGATTTTACTGGATTTTACTGATGGTTTTAGCTTTCTTCAGGAGGTGGGCTTCCTTCCACATTTATAAGTAATTGGTATTTTATAAACCATTCTTTTACTTTCCCTGTTTAATTTCTAATAATGGGTTTTAACTTTATTCTGAACTGGCACATTTATGACATCCTTTTCCTTGTTCCAGCGGCAGATGACCCTGGCAGTTGCGCTGCCAGATTTTAATTATATTCAATCAATAAGTCAATCAGTCCATAGAGGAAACAGCTTCACAGCCATCAGACTAGAAAAAAGCAGGGAAGGATGATGAGATAAAGTTGTTCAATTTTTTTCTTTTTTGGCAATGTGCAAGAAGGAAAATTCAGAGCATTTAGTACACAGGAAATTATTCTTAGCAGAGCAAAGGAGAGACATAGCATGATTCCGGGCAGAGACATAAAAGACATGAGATTCAGGGGTGAGTTTGCTCTGGTACCCTTTGTAGGCCATCCCCTAGTTGTGGACAGCATTAGAACAAGTGTGATTAAATCAAGGTTTTTTGCATTTGTCACAGGATAACAGAAAGGAATGTGTTCTTCCATGCCCAAGAGAATAACCTCCATAATGTGCGAGGCACACTTAGATAGTTCTTGGCCAAAGAGGCAATAATCATTCCAGGGAAAATTAACCCGCCCAGTCCCGACCGCTTCTTTACCCAACCCACTCTCAGAACCGACCGATTTTCAACTTGTCTTTTTTTGGCTCAAACATTCGCTTTTGGTGAGAAACATCGAAAATTCAGTGAGAAAGTGCTCACCTGAAGTGAAAAAATATTCTAAACAGGTAGGGGATCCCTCACCTGAATACTGGTGTCTATGATGCTGTGCTTCATAAAAGACGCTCCCTATGCGAGGGAAACTTAACCAAAACCAAACAGACTCGTAGATATTTATTTATGTGGTATGATTTTATATGCAGTACAAGAGTATATTCCTTTTCACATAATAATATAGGCGATATAAGCGTTGTTTACTTACCAAAAACATCAACATATCGCACCTACCTTTGCGATGTTACCTCCTCATTACTTCTGTTCATTACTAACGCTGGTGCCAAGTAATCTTTATCCTTCACATCAGGAATCACTTTCACCTTGAATTTTGTTGCTGGAGAGACCGTGGTGCTACGTGTCTTTACTGGCCAGGTCACTGCTAACAGGTGAGTTGTGAGAAAATGGAACCCCCCCGAGGGGGGTTGCGTAGGGTCAGGCAGTGTTGCCACTGGCTGGGGTAGAGAAAGGCCTCCCACATATGCCTGCCAAAAATCACCCGTGAATCTCCAAAAATGTGCAAATGACGGGCCTTGCAATTGACTGACATACGATGTACGTCGGTGGGTCTCAGCGTGAAAAAAAGTTGACGTGCATTGTACGTCGGGGGTACGGGGCGGGTTAAAGAAGTGCTGCCAGAGGTCCCCCCTATCAGCAGCTCTAAAGTGCCATAGTTGATGCTATTAGGGAAGTTCCACAGTCCTTAGAGCAATAGGACAGGTTAATGTGATAAAAGTTGTGATCAGAGGAGCCCAATGGAGAAAAAAGATTAACAGCATAAGCAGAAGGATAACTTGCAAGGAAAAGGCCAGGTATGTTGAAACTAACTCCATTGTGGTCAGAGCTATATGTAGGGTGCTCTACAGCTGTTCCAGGTCATTAAGGATTAAGATGTAGGCTTGTTCACCATGGGGATCAGTCAAAGGAGAGGAGAGCCAAAGTTGGTGGTAAACACTGAAATCACATACAGTGAATATTTTAGAAAACAGAAAAATTTACAGGATGTGTTCAGTCTTAGAAATCAGATAGACAAAGAACTTTTCATAATCAGTAGAATTAGGTGATAAGTACTCAGTACAGATATATTCAGTCAGAGAATGACAGGATACCCGGAGCCAGTGAGTAATTCAGAAGGTTCAAAATCAGGAAAAGGAGAGCAAGATATGTTTTTGCTTACAGATACACAACATCCGTCTTTGGCTGTGAAGTGGGTATAGAGATTCTAGGAGGATACAAAGAAGGATTTGCTGTCAGTCAGTTCAGACAGTTGAATCTCAGTCAGGAAGAGAAGGTATGATTTAGAGGGAGAGAGGTGGTGCTCAACAAAGAGAAATTAGAGGAAAGATGACAAATGTTCCAGAAATGGACAAGAAGTGAGTTAAACAGTTGTTCTGTGCATCTCACTTGACCATCACCGGGAGAGTGGCAGATGGCGGGGACTTTTATGTCCTCTCACCCCGAAGATTCCAAGGCTGGGCATTGAGAGATCATTTCTACTGATTTTGGAATAGGAAGTGCGGTGTGTAATGTGCATATAGTTTGGTGCTGGCAGGTAGAGAAAATTGTATAGGAGAGTATCCTGGCCTACTCTGTGTTGCTAAAACACTGAAAGGTTCAGCAAAGGGGGATGATCAGAAACTGGTCTCTAGGGCTGATGAAACGGGATCTCCTGCTCTCCCTATCACCTCGCTGCAGGGAATCACCTTGATGTGGTGGCGGGGCTTGAAGCGTGGTTGGCACTGCCACATACTTTGAAGGCGTGCTTACCTTTGTAGGGTTTGGCATTTGTCAGCCTCATGGACCAAGCGCCCTCAGCATCACTGGTTGAGGAGGCCTGCTGATGATGTTAATCCCTGCCCATTTGCCATCTAGTGCAGGACTGTTGCCATCCCACTTGTTTGCCGTGCGTGATGTCCCGTATTGCTAGGAGATGGGAGTCCCGGGGGTTGAGCAATGCTGCACGGTGTGCCCTGCAGCTAGCAATACACCTCTTTGGTCCCTTATTCTGCCTAGATGGGTGGCCTGGTTGGGCCCGATCAGGTCAATCGGCTGGTCATGCATTGGCTAGAGTCAAGTGGGCACTGGGTGGCTTGGTGGCTCCTATTGTCCTGGAGTCACTCTTGTCCGAGTCTCCCAGTGGTTACATGTGTATACTCCTCTGCTACCCCTAGGGTTGTCAGTAGTCCTGTCCCTGACATATGACCTCCCCCTATTGGGCTCCATGCTGGGTGGGGGGGTGGGGGGTAGGAGATTGAAGTCTTTTGTACGTATAATGGAAATATTACTTGCTCTTCCTCCTGCAGCTTTCAACAAGTTCTTAGTCGTTCGTGGTCCTGTTGCAGTAGACCTCCAGAAATATGACATCTTCCAAACCCATCGAGAAATGGTCACTGCCTGTGGTGCGGCCCCTGAAGTGGTTACACAGGCTGATGGCGTTTTGTTGATAGAAGTGTCTGACCCTTCTCAGAGTGCGACTGTTCTGCCCCTGAAGTGGTTACACAGGCTGATGGCGTTTTGTTGATAGAAGTGTCTGACCCTTCTCAGAGTGCGACTGTTCTGTCTTTATTACAGCTTTCTGGTCAGTCAGTTATGCACTTCCCCCATGCTTCATTGAATCATTCTAGAGGCATTGTCTGTGCTAAGGAACTACTGATATATGATGAGGCACGCCTTGTTGAAGAGTTCTCTGCCCAGAATGTAATAAAGGCAGAGAGGATTAAGAAGAAGATAAATGGCGACCTTGTGCCTACTCCATCCTTGATTGTGATTTTTTATTTCTTGAGCCTCCGTGCTGTTCTTAGCATTTCAGCATTTCAGTCATATAGGCCAAACTTGTAGGCGCCTTGCCCTGGGTTTTTCAGCAGTCTGTGCATCGTGTAGTTTACATGTTCATGAGGGCGTGGAATGTCCTGGACCTGTATCTTGTGTCAATTGTGGTGGCAAGTAAGTTGCTTCTTCTAAATCTTGTGATCGTTACAATTTTGTCTCTCAGAACCTCAGAAAGGCTGAATTTTACCGAAGCTAAGAACCATGTCCTGTCTATGAATGTCTGCTCTTTTGCTTCTATTCTTTCTCAGTCAAAGCCTGCTGTGTGCCGTTGTGGAGCCCCTGCTCCTCATTCTGACCTTCCTTCTCATCCTTTGTTTGATACCAGACGTCCTACTACTCCTCCTCGTGGTCCTCCAGAGACTTCAGTACCTTTGCAGTCTGCATCTCATCTGGCTTCTGCTCCTATACTGGCTGCTACTCCTGTACCAGCAGCTACTCCTGTAGCAGCTGGTACTCCTGTTCTGGTTGCTACTCCTGTATTGGCTGCTCCTCCTGTACTGGTTGCTGCTTCTGGACCATCTGCTCACTCTGCTACTGTTTTTCAGTCTTCCCTACGGTGTGCCTCTACAGTTTCTAGTGTGTCCTCAAGTTCTGGCAAAGGGATGGAATTTGCGTCTTCCATTCCCAAACAGGTGAGGAGTGAGGAGTCGTTGGGTGATTCCCCTCCATCTAAGGTTCAAAAATCTGTGCCACATGAGGATTCTGAAGGGATTCTTTGCTCAGCAACCCGGCCAGTGGTGGCATCTAACCCCTTAACCATGGATCGGCACTATCATGACGCTCAGGCGCAATGGATCATATCACGGGGAGTCACTTTTGTGATTCTGTGTTGTTTTGAATTTGCCCGGGCTTTCAAGTGGTGACTTGTATTATCTATCAGTACTGCCAATGTCCAACAATAGTCAGAGCTGCTAATGTCATCAGTACTCCCATCCATTGTTGACAATTTAGCCATTTTCAGCCGTTCTTGACTCCCCTTCCTACCTTCCCTCCATTACCCTCTCCTCTCGCCTGCTCAGTCGTACACTATGCAAATCTTCCCCAGATTTTTCCACTGATTTCATCCATTTAAATGAGCTCTATGCCCTATTCTTATACAAAATCANTATATGTATACATATATATATATATATATATATATATAAGGTAATTGATAATGCCATACACCTGGAATTAGCTAATTATCACCTGGCAACATCCCAAGTGCACTCGTTCGCTAATTTTCTCTGCTTATTTCCCCTTGAAATATGCCGTATGACGTATTCTCGTAATATAAATATATATATGAAAGGAAGGGAGAAGCCTGAGTGATATTTACATTCACCTGGAACTACCTAATTTATTATGCATTGTCTAGATATCCTACGAATTATTTCATAGCATATAAATTAGCATCTGACATTGTCTACCCTTGGCTGCCCAATATACGTTATTTCAGTTCAGTGTCATCCTTCAAGGTGGAATCATGTCGCACTCGCGCCCCTCCATTTCCGCCGCTTCTGCGCCCATTGCAAAGGTCCCTGTGACCTCTACCCCTACTAAACATCGTGTGGGAAGCGGTAAAGGACTAAGTGACTCTGCTGTGGACGTGAACTGGCTGAATTATCGATGATAATGATGGACTGTGACTGATACTTGGAGTAATGACAGTGAAAGTGAAAGCTTCGCTCTCTGTATAGTTTACTGAACGAGAAAGTGATTGCCTGGAGTGAAAACAAACTACTATAACTGAAGGAAATTTATCGGTAAATACTGTAGATATATATAAGTGTAATAAAGTACTAGGAATATAAAGTGTGAGTGTGTTTATGAATAATAAATGACAGAATACCAGCGCTGAACGAGTGCGGGTGGGAGGCTGTACGCGCTCGTAATTTACATTGCTTTCAAAGTGTTTTTTTTTTTTTTTTTGGAGTATGGATTCCAGACTACTTGAAAATAATTGAAGTGTTTCTAGTGATGATATCAGGCTGTGGTAACCATATTATGGGATGCTGGGAAGTGTAAAGTGGAGACTTCGTTACCCAACTTCAGAAGTCTCCACAAGTCCTACGGTAGTCGACGGAGGCTCAACAAACATCCCAGGAGAAAGTTGAAGGTATATGCCTTATGCATATGTAATTATAATATTCTAGGACTAATAACTAAATTTGTGGCAACTGTTTTTGAAAAGTCAGTCAGAGCGTGAATATCCCCGCGGGACGTGCGAGGATCGCATCCGACAACCCCGCGCATAAGGGGCTAAGTCAGTGGGTATTCATGATGGTCTTTCTAAGATTCCGGTCCCTACTTTTTGCTCAGGTGTGGTGGGGTCTGGGTCTTTGGCTACTCAAAGGGCTCAGTCGCCTGCTCCCTCTGATCAGTTACCCGGCAGCCAGCCCTTGGTTGATTCAGTTGGGGAGGGTCTGGTTTGCCACAAGGTGCCAGATGGACCCCCATGTGGGTGTGCGGACGGGGCGAGTGGGTCTTCTAGGATGGTCTCTGTGCCTCGGGCTCATTCTGGCGATGGGCAGGACTGGTCTCAGGGTAAGGGTCCTTTAGCCCTTGAAAATTCTAAATCTTCATTGTTTTCTCGGTTGGTAAGGCAGAGTTCCATGTCTAGGAAGAAGGGCTTTCACATCCTTCCCAGTGAGGTTGCTACATAGCCTTGGTGATTCTCATTTCATATTATTTACTACTACTCGGCATGGCTCAATCAGTACTAATTTGTCTTCAATGGCATTGTAGAGGTGCCATGGCAAATTGGGAGGAATTGCAGTTATTACTCTCTGCTCTGAGCTCACTTTGTGTCTGTCTTCAGAAGACAGTGGTGGGGGGTAGACAGTTCCCTTCTATCAGCGGGTATGAGGTCTTCTATGCATCTCCTCCTGGCAGTCACAGTGGTGTATGTGCCGTTTTGTGTCATTCTGATGTCCCCTTTATTTTCTTCGCAGTACAGTCTCCCCTTCAAGTTATAGTGGTACAGATGCACGTTGGGAGGTGCTATACCATCTGTTGTCTGTACCTTCCAGCTTCTGTTCCTGTTATGGGTGCTGATCTGGAGGCCCTCATCAGTCAACTTTCAACCCCGTTTCAACTCCTTGGTGACTTTAATGGCCACCATCCCTTGTGGGGAGACTCACTTTCAAATCCCAGGGTGCTTTTCTTGCCTCTTTGGTCGGGGATTTAGATTTGGTTGTCCTAAACGATGGGAGGTCGACCCATTTTCATGTTCATACTGACACGTATTCTGTCATAGACCTCACCATCTCTGATTGTGCCCTTGATTTTTCTTGGGAGGTTTTGGATAACCTGCATGGTAGTGACCATTATCCTATGTTGGTCCAGAGTGCTCGCCCTGTTCCTGCAACCCATATGTCACGCTGGTGTCTGGATAGGGCTGGTTGGTCTCTGAGGAACTATGTGTATTTGCCTACAAGGTTACTGATTTTTCGACTATCGATGTTGCCGAACGTATTTTACTAAGACTTTTTCCTCAGCAGGGGTTCATTCCATCCCACGGACGTCTGTTTTTTTTTTTTTTTTTCCGGAGACCTGTGCCATGCTGGAATGATGACTGCTCTATAGCAAAAGGAGCTTTCAAAGCAGCTTCCCATTGGTATTTTGCCAATCGTGATGTTGTTTTTTCTAAAAATCCAGATTCGCAAAGCACGTGCTTGCTATAGACTGGTCATGAAGAATGCGTGCTGCAACTCGTGGAGGTCGTATGTGTCTACAGTTACGTCCTCTACTCCAGTGCCAATGGTGTGGGAAAAGGTGCGCAATATTTCTGGTAGGTTCTTGCACCCCTCCCCACCGGTGTTGCGACTTCAGGGAGATCTTGTGTCTGCACTAGATGTAGTAGCCTCTGCTTTTGCAAATTAGTTGTGTGCTGTCTCAAAAAATGATCCTTCTAAGCCGTGTGCTTGCTTTTGTAGGAATCAGGAGAGGCAGGGTCTTGACTTTCACTCTTGTGACAGAGAGCCACATGATTTAGACTTTAGCCTCCATGAGCTGCGTGCTGCCCTTTCAGAGTGTGGTGACACTGCTCCTGGGCGTGATGAAATTCCATACACTATGCTTCGTCACCTGCTGACTGATTCACTTCAGTTTTTATTGGACCTTTTTAACAGGGTTTGGAGTGAGGGCTTTATTCCCAAGAGTCTGGAAGTTGCGTATTGTCCTCCCCATTCCCAAGCCTGGTAAGGATCATTCCCAGGTTTCCAACTATTGCCCAATTGCTTTAACATCGTGCGTGTGCAAGCTATTCGAAAAGATGGTCAGTGTCAGGCTTGTGTGGTTTCTAGAGAAGGGTTGTTTTCTCTCTCCTTCGCAGAGTGGCTTCCGTAAATTCCAATGTACTTCAGACAACCTTATCAGGCTCGAGGCATTGATCTGTGAAGCTTTTGCCTCCAAGTAACATCATGTGGCTGTGTTCTTTGACCTTGAGACGGCTTATGACACTGCCTGGCGCCATGGCATCCTCCAAGAACTTCATGCCTTTGGTTTACGTGGTCGGCTGCCTTGTTGCTTGGACTTCTTTATTAATCGTGTGTTTCGGGTCTGTGTGGGTTCTACCCTCTCTGTGCCACTGTGCCAGGAGGAAGGTGTCCCACAGGGGAGTGTCTTAAGTGTTCCCCTGTATTCGGTGGCCATCAATGGTATCCTTGACACTGTGCCTGCTGGGGTATCCTCATCTCTTTATGTGGATGACTTAGCTATATGGTTTTCTGGCTCCCACATGTCTGCTATTGAGCGGCGTATGCAACTTGCCTTGGACAAGATTTCTGCTTGGGCCACTTCCAAGAATTTTCGGTTTTCCGCTTCTAAGAATGTGGCTATGCACTTTTGTAGGATGAGAGGGGTACACCCGGACCCTGACATCCAGCTTTGTGGCAAGAGACTCCGTTGTGTGGCAGAGACGAAATTCTTGGGGCTGACTTTTGACTGCCGTTTGATTTGGGTTTCACACTTGGCAAATCTTTAAGCATCATGTATAAAGGCTCTCAGTCTGTTGAGGGTTCTGTCCTATACCTCTTGGGGTGCTGATCAGAGGACACTCTTGCATCTGTTTCAGGCTTTTATAATATCTAAGCTGTCATATGGCTCTGAGGTCTACTCCTCTGCCAGGGAGTCCAGAGTAAAAACTGTAAATACTGTCTATCATGCTTGTCTTTGCCTTGCTACTGGGGCTTTTCGGTCATCTGCGATTCCCAGCCTGTTGGTGGAGGCTGGTGTGCCTCCCTTAGGTCTTCTGCGTCAATCTGTTGCAGCACGGTGCTGGCTTCGGATTCATCGGCTTCCAGACTCACTTGTCTGTGAGTGTATGATGCAACAGTCTTGTTTTTTGTATTACAGTCGACACCCTCGCATGCCCCGTCCGTTTGGCTATAAGATTCAGGATATCATGGAGGAGTTTGGTTTGTCGGCAGTACCTCTCAGTCTTGTTCGGATCCTGACGGTTGCATCATGGATCTTACCCAAGGTAACTTCCTGCAGGTCATTGGCAGGCGCAAAGGATTCTGTCACTCCTCAGTCTCTTTTACAGTTATTTTTAGAATATTCTTCTAGTCGTGGTGGTTCTGTGCCTGTGTATACTGATGGCTCTAAATCTGCCTCTGGTGTTGGTTTTGGAGTGGTATTTCCCAGTTTTGGATGTGGAGGTAGTCTTCCTTTGGCTGCCTCAGTTTTTACTGCAGAGTTGTCAGCTATCGTTTTATCCCTGAAGTTGGTGTTTGTTCACCAAAACACTATTTGACTATTTTTAGTGACTCTCAAGGGGCACTTTTTGCCCTGGACTCATTCAACTCTTCTCATCCTATAGTTTTAGCTATTTTGCAATGGTTGTTCTTCATTCGTCGTTAGGGGAAGAGAGCGGATTTCTGCTGGGTTCCCGCACATGTTGGTGTGGAGGGCAATGAGGGAGCAGATACATTAACTAGCGGCTGCTCAACAGCCCACAACCAACTATCCGCTTCCTGCTTCTGATGTAACACGTTACTTGCAGTCCAGAATTCGTGCGTGTTGGCAGAGACACTGGGGTGGTTTTGCTTGTAATAAACCAAAAAGAAATCTTTCAGAGAGTGGTTGTGCCAGGATTTTTTCCCTCCATGTCACGGCGTTTGGAGGTGGCTCTTGCTAGGCTTTGCACTGGGCACTCTCGGCTTACACATGGGTTCCTCATGAGTGGTGAGACTCAACAGTACTGTGATGATTGCCTTGTTCCCCTTACTGTCCGTCACTTACTGGTCGAGTGTCCAAGTCTGGAGGACCTACGTCAGAGATTCCTCCATAGGCTTAGAGGGACAGATGGTGCCTACTGTCTCTCTTAGATGCTTGGTGGAGCCTCTTCAGGAGGCAGGCCTCCTTCCACTTTTATAAGTAACTGATATTTTATTAACCATTCTTTTATACTTTTCAGTGTTTTATTTCTAATAACAGTTATTAACTTTAGTGTGAATATTCACTTTTAATTTGCTGCATCTTTTAGCTTGTTGTCCGGCGGCATATGACCCTGGCAGTTGTGCTGCCAGATTTTAATACAGTCAGCCAATCTGTTCTCCCTGTTATCAACATTCCATCAACACTGGGAGTACCGACCTGTTTCAACTGGTGCTACAGTGAACTCCCTGTCACCCATCATCATCATCAGCCACTGAGGTCCAATGCAGGACTGGCCTATCCCTACCGAAGGAGGGGCGATACAGCCAATTTATCTCTACCCAGTGGCTTAGGGTGTCTAGTAGAGACTGTATGTAGGGTGAGAAGTGCTTGTGTCATTGTAGTGTTGTAGTGGCTTTGGATATGTGTGTGTAGTCAGTGAACCAAGTGTAATCGGCCCAGCTTAAGCTGACTGGGTGCAAGCATACTAGTATGCGACACTGGTTCAACCACAGCACCCCTTATGTCCGCCAAAGTTGTCAGTGGCTTGGTGAACGCTTCCCAAAGTTTTCACAACTCTGACAGGAGGCGAACCCGCGTTCACCAGTACGAGATGCACACTCTACCACTGTACAACAGAGGCTTCCTGTCACCCATAGGTTGGGAAAACAATTGCTTCACACTGCGACATCTGTGGTGCAGCATTATTTATAGGTCACGTCATGTCATTCTGCACTCTCGGCAATTAATTCGTGATCGTACTTCATTAATGAATTACTGCGGCACAGCAGACGTTCCCATCTCCCTATCCACCCTCTTGGGTGATGAGGGTCATGTTATGACTGATAAATTGATGGCTGTCAAGAGGAAGACCGGATTGCTCAGGATGATGTGTGTGTGTGTGTCTGTCTGTCTGTCTGTCTGTCTGTCTGTC
>JAGKTI010016551.1:0-19343 GCA_018397915.1 Birgus latro
TATTTTTCAATTTTCGCCCCGTTTCTTGTTTGTCCCCCTCAGTATCTTCATCCACATCCTCTTGCTGTTACTGCTCCTCCTTATCCTCACCTCTCCGGCCTTCTCGTTCTCATCCTCCTCTTCGTTACTTTTCTTCCTGTTCCTCAACTCACTGAAAAACCCAACCCAGTCCAGCATCATCCTTTGCCCTCGTCTTCCATTCCCCCTTCTTTTTCTTCCTATTTTTCAGGCTTTCCCCATCGAAATCCCCAAGTCAAACTCACTCCCCTTCTCTCTCCTCCCACCCAACCGACCCCCTGATGCAAACGCCAGACGTCTTTTTTCGGTGTAACCTAATCCGGGCAGGGATCGTGGTGGTGTGTGGGCAGACGATGCTTGGATGTGGCGTGAGGGGTGTGTGTGTGGGGGGGGGGGAGTGTAGTAGAACATGGACCATCTCACTGACTCACTTAAATCACACGCGTGCTTGTATAATTTACTTTTATATATTATTTTTATTATTATTATTATTATTATTTTGTGACGTGGGGTATTAGTGGATTTTTTAGGATTTTTTTTTTAAGGGAAACTTCTACTCAAATATAGATAGGTACCGTATGCAGTAGATGTTTGGGTGGGTGGATAGGTGGTAGGATGGATAGTTTGGTAGATAGATATAGATATTTGGGTGGTTGGGGAATAGAAGACAAGTCTCCATGAGTCTAAAGTGTGTTCAAGTGGAGAAATATGCTCGTATGAGGTGAATATAAATGTGGTATAGCTGTTGGAGGCAGTAGTTTGTTTATTATTAGTTTCTCAAGATCGTATGTTACTTGTTTTGCTTTGTATTTTGTTATCCAGGTATGTAGAAGATACCTCTGTTTACATGTCTCAAATCGTGTGATACTGAAAAGAAAAAAAAAACATTGTAAATCCAGTAATCGATGCCAGTCTTAATGCCTGTGAGATTGTAAAAAGACCTAAATTGTAAATCCTCGAATGAGATGCCAGTAAACGTGCCTGTCCCTTAAGCACGAGAATTAACGTCGCTTCTTGTGTAGCCTTGATGGGGAATGTGCTCAGGGAGGAGCTAATGCTGTGACTTAAGAATGTAAAGTTTGGCCAAAGCACGTGAGTTTGCATTAAGGCACTGTTCTTGTTTATCTCGTGGTTGTATCATATTGTTTATCTTTGTGGCGTATCCTGTTGTTTGTCTTTATGATGTAGCCTATTTATCTGTGGAATTCTTGTTGTGTGATGTACCCAAGTCGTAATTTATTGTTTGTATGGGTTTGTTTTAAGTGTCTCAAGGACTTTGTGTGTGTGTGTTTGTGTGATTGGATATGTTTGTGTTCGATTGTTGATCGTTTGCTTGGCTTAAGGATGCACCCTAATCTTTAATCATGTCTGATTGTGTCTGCGTTTATGATAATGTATGTGTTCGTTTGTGTATGTATGTAAGCGCTTGGGTGCGTTTGTTTGCGCCTGTGTGCGTTCGTGTGGAGTGCGTCGCTCTCAGTAAATACCTGCTTTTCCATGTGGGTAGGTGGCTTGTCAGGTGCGTGATTCACCCCCTGGCCTCCGGTTTGCTTGTTTGTTTTTGTTTGTTTGATGGGCGTAACTTGGCTTAAATTCAGGTGGTGCATGATTCACCTGTTAGACTCGTTTATGTGTGGCATGCAGGTCACCGTTACTTAGTGAGGCTTCACCTGTGTGTGTGTGTGTGTGTGTGTCAGAGAGAGAGAGAGAGAGAGAGAGAGAGAGAGAGAGAGAGAGTTTGAACACTGCATGAACAAGACCTGGTTGTCATTTTTTTTAAATAAAAAAAAAGCTAAATACAATTTTCTGAACAAAACTTTAGTGGTTTCCTAGTTACATAGAAGGAATTGATGCCGTCTGTATTATGTAATTTTATTCATTATTTACTTGACTTTTCGATCAGACAGACATTTATATGCACAAGGGACATTTGCAGTGGAGAGGTTGGCGGTGATGCGTTTATAGACAAATGTAAGATTTTCCCCTAAGCTGAATAAAGATGTGGTGATAACGCGAGTTAAATACAGGACTTTAAATCTTACTGAAGGAATTAAAGCACATTTGATATACTTGAAGACCTGCCGCATTTATGACTTAAATTTGTGTTGGTTGACGCGGAGTTGTCGTGTCAGGGGAAAGTTAAAACACACATGGCTTGAATTAAATGGTTCTTGCAAGAATTTTAATTTCTGTGATGCTTGTTTGTTCACACTAATGTTGACTATCCTCTTAAACATGCATCTGAATTTCTTGAAGATGGGCCAAAATTATGATGAAGAGTTTGTTGTCATTTAAAGGTTTAGAACTCATTAGTTTTAATTCTAGGTCTGTGATGCTTGTCTCTTCACATACTCAATTTAAGAAGAATATTTCGTAGCGAAGGTCATATTTAAACTCTTCAGTTGAGAAAGCCATCCCTAAGTTGAAGAAAATAGGAGACATGAAGAATAAAATATTAGAACACCGCCGTCGTGCAAAGTGGTGATGGCTTGAATTGTTAGAGTATGAACATCGTTGACACATCAGTCGCCCCTCACACACATGATACATCAGAAGCTTTGCCAAGGTTATATTTTTTTCAGTCTGTCATTTCAAGAAGTAAAATACTTCTTTGGTTTCTCAAAGAAATAAAGTACCAGCATAATTGTTTGCTCTTGAAGCTTTGCCAAGGCTATGATAATTTTTTCTTTGTCTTGTCATTGAAGGGTTTAGCACATTCATGGTGCGACGTAAATGACTCTTACTTCAGTTGTTGGTTTGTGAATGTGTTTGTTCATGACTGTTCTCGACTCTCACTCATCTTTGACTCGGTCGCAGGTCAATAAAATCGTATGGTATTATTTGGAGTACAAAAATGGCATTTGTCATGAGGGGGTTAACATACGTGTGATGTAGGGTATCATTTATCGCTAACCATGCTAAGCTACCATGAATATTTCTGTCAGAGGTTAAAGCGCACTTGGTTTTAATGAAATGGCTAGCTCATCAGTTTTTCGTGTAAGCGATGAAATTATGGATGTTAAATTGACAGTATAGTAAGACATGAATTTTAATTTGCACAGGGTGTGACAGTATATTGAGAGACTTACTGCAAATAGAATGACAGCTGATACATATAAATACTCAGGCTAAAGAGAGTTTTCGAGTGGACCGCTGAAAGAGTCTGGGTTTAGCCATTCCACGAGTGTAATGTTCAGTCTCCTCACTATAAAATGTCTTCCTAAGTGTGTGTATGTGCTTGTGCGTGTGTTTTTTGTTGCCACAGTCCTTTGCGAGGCGAAATTATTATAAAGATTAGTTAAAATCCTGTTATTGAAAAGGTTAGGCATCCCGTATTGGTCACCTGACACCGTGGTAAAGGCGGGTGTAGGCAACCCTTTCCTGCAGGCATGGAGTGTACTCGGGTTGACGGCAAAAAACGACAATTTATGCAGCCACAGAGAGAATTGTGGTGACAGCGGAAATTCTTACTTGTCTACTTATTCCTTAGCTTTCTTATTTGTCTTCAGGTTCTTCTTTCTCCCTGCCATTCCTCCTCCTCTTCATTTCTCCCTCCTTATTACATTTTCACTTATCTCCGGCCCCTTCTCTTCCAGGTCTTATACGAGTCAGATTCTCTCTCTCTCTCGTATTGCCTCCATTCGTCCTTTATCCCTTGCTTTCATTCGTCCTCGGGGTCCTTCTCGCCTGCCATTGTTTTTGTCAGTCGTTCTGTGCCTTGGTTATTGTCCTCTTTCTTCCAGCTTCTTTTAATCTGGATATTTTTATTACTTAATTTTTTCTGTAGGCAATATGTGCTCTTATCATTAGATCAGCTCATTTTCTTAGGATATTCGTTCTTATCCTGGAGTTCGTTTTTAATCCCTTCAAGGCGAATAAACTCCTTAGATGACAGTAAAAATATCCCCCCTCGTCACCCCTTCCTTTTCTTCCCTTATCTCCCGCGGCACCTCTTCTCCATTGTTTCCTTCACTCCCCTCCCTTGCTTTCTTTTGGTGTCCACTCACCTTCTTCCCTCCCTCGTCTCCTCTGTCCCACTCCCTGCCACCCTCTCCCCCCCCCTCATTTCCTCTCCCCTATTCCCTTGGCATCCCCCTTTCCTCCTCCCTCACCCCCCACCCTCATCTGGCACCTGCAAGCAATCTCGAACGCCATCTGTCTCTCCTCACTCCTTAGGACCTTAAGCCTCTCAAAACCACCGCCTCTAACAAACTACACTAATCAGAGCCTTGCCATGTACAGTGTTACTTTATGATAATTTTACTAATAACAATGGATGAGTGTTCATGGACGGCCAAATGGGATAATCTCTCTCTCTATCTATCTCAAGTAAAAGGGTTGTCACAGGACACATTATTATTATTGTTATTAATTATATTATTTTTAATATTATTAGTATTGTTAACATTATTATTATTATTATTAGCAGGAAGAAGACAGAACAACTACATTCCCTTCCTTGTCCCTCGTGGAAAAAACAAACCCTAATATTTGGTTACTACGTTGAATCGATCGTAAGCGTGATTGTGAATCAGGAGATGAGTGGAGGTTCTGGGTTGTAAGTAGGGAACAATAGGGCTAAGTGTTACCAATCTGGCAGAGGAAAGTGCCACGAGGGAAGGATTATAAGGGAGTGTATGTGTCTAGCGTCGTTTATGGTGACACCCTTGTGAGATAGTGAGGATGGGGTGAGTGTAGGGTGAGAGGAAGGGAAGGGAGGTGAATAGTGACACCCTTATGAGATAGTGAGGGTTGGGAGAGTGTAGGGTGAGGGGAAGGGAAGGGGGGTGAATAGTGACACCCTTATGAGATAGTGAGGGCTGGGAGAGTGTAGGGTGAGGGGAAGGGAAGCGGGGTGAATAGTGACACTCTTATGAGATAGTGAGGGGTGGGAGAGTGTAGGGTGAGAGGAAGGGAAGGGGGTGCTTAGTAACACCCTAATGAGATAGTGAGGGTGTGGGGAAGGTGAGAGGAAGGGAAGGGAAGGGGGTGTGAATGGTGAGAAGAGGAGGAAGATTGTGAGAGGTAGTGGGGTGAGAGGGAGGGAGGGAAGATGGGTGAATGGTGAAAGAAGGAAGATGAGAGGACTGGGGTGTGGTGAGAGGTGGAAAGGTAGGAGTGGAAGAGGGTTTGGAGGTGTGGGGGAATGAGATAGAATGTAGAACAGGTAATAGGAGAGGGAAGAAAGGAGTCAGGTGAAGAGAGGAAAAAGTAGAAGGGTGAACAATATATTAGAGAGGGAAGAAATGTAGGATGGGGAGAGAAAGGAGAGGAGGAAAATGTAAGTTGATAAAAGATGAGAATGTGTGGAGAGAGAGGCGAGAAATGCATAAAAGTATAGAAGGAAAAAGTTTCGGAAATATAGAGGGGGAAAAACTGAATGTGTTGATGTGAAAAGTTGGAAATGTGAAGACTGAAGAGAGAGGTGAATATAGGAAAAAGCGGTATGGTAGGTGGCCAGAGATTTGAAGAGAATAATCAATGAGGGAAAAGGCAGAAAGTGTTAGTGGTCGTTGGTGATGTAGAAGTGGTGACATGCTGCCTGGTTGTAGTTGAGAGATTGATATTGGTGATTAAGGTGATGGTGAATAAGTGTGTGGTTGTCAGGTTGTAGGCGGTAGACGGTATCATTAAGGTGATGGTGGGTTAGTGTTTGATTTGATGAAATGTGAAGGAAATTGCTTGACTTCAGGAATAAGTAAGGCATTGGTTTTGGAGATGATAGAACTGGCGATTTAAGGTTGTAGTTGGTTTTAAAGTTGTGGTAGGTTATTGTGTACGATATAAGGATAATATTGTGGTAACTTTTATCTTAGCAGTGGTATAGCTGATAGAAATAATGTTTAGATAGGATTTTAATATTAAAGAATTGTCTTAAGGATCGGTAGAAATAATAGTGGAAATGTGTCAGTACGAAGTGATGGATTATGGTACCGTAAGTGATGAAATTAACACTAAGATGGTCATTGCAGATTATGGCATATGAAACTGGAAGAGTAAATAGGAATATAAGAACGTGTGTGTTGTTAAATTGAGAGAATAAAAAGATATGCTGAGAGGTAGTGACTAATCCTGTAGTGTAAAGGTGAAGGAGATTATTGATGACTGTAGAAGGAGATAAAATTGAGAAAATAAAGACTGATGTAGTGTTAGGTGATAAAGTAGTAGTAGTAGTGACTAAAAGTGTTGTGTAGTGGTGAAGGAAATTAGAATATTACGCTTGTGGAAGATGAAGAAATTGAGAGAATAAAAACAATGGTAGAAGATAGTGGAAGATAAAATAGAAGATAGTGGAAGATGGAATAGAAGATTGTGGAGAGTGATAATTATAGTAGGTAGTGGATGATGGTAAAACAGAAGTAGTGAAGCAGTAGATGATAAAATAAGCTAGAGGGAGTGACTTAGACGGTGGTGTAGTGGCTAAGGTGATGCTGCCGCTGGTCCTTGTAATTTACCTTGCCCGCGTCCCAGCCAATTAGTTAAGTCGAGCATGTTATGGCATCCAGGACACACGTTTTATATCTTTCTCGTACCATTAAAGAAACGGGGATTTAAGAGGCTAGGTGTGTNNNNGAGAGAGAGAGAGAGAGAGAGAGAGAGAGCATGATGAAATATTGCTAAATTTTGATTTAAAAAAATAGTGATTGTTGCTGAATAAACATTATCTATATGCCTACCGGTATTTATCTATAATTCTCATCATTACCGTTGTTTCCCATGTGTTAGTCGAACGTAGACTGATCATGAATTTACTGCTTGACGGATCCTCAGTATTGTAATCATAGACAGTCACCCCATAATCTGTACTCTGAATGGGGCTTGGATTTGCATGTGTAAGATTTTATGATAGATTTTATGCACCACGTCGAGGGAGTCTCTTTTTATAGCTGAGTTGTGGCCGTCTGTACACCGCGTCTTTGTGCACCCCCCCCATCCTCTGCCCCTTGTGTCTCCTCTTTCATCCTCTTGCTTCTAATATGTTAATCTGTTTTCTTGTTCATATTGGCACACGTATCGCCTGTTGTTCCCTTCTTCTGTGTTCTGCTTTTACCTTACTTGTCTGCTGTCTTCTCTCATCTCATCACTTGTTCCTTTTCGTTTTCTCGTCTACATATTATTTTCTTCCCTCTTTCTCTCGCCCTAGTTTCTTCCTTTTTCTACATTCCCCTTGGTTCATCCGATACTCTTGCCGCTTTCCTATCCAAGTCTTTGACAGATAGAATAGTTATGATAGCTGTTATGTATCTTGTAACAGACAGCCTCGGAAGGACCAGTATGTCTGTTGCTATTTGCTTCCCTGTGTACGTCTTTATGCTTCGTCTTCTAATTCACTGTTTTATTTCATTGTGTCCAGTATTCATCGTGTTCTCCCATTTTTTGCATTCATGTTATTTTTACTCCCTCCCATCTTTTTTGTTTGTTTACTTCTATTTTTCTCTTTCCATTTTCCCCATAACCTAATCTCCAGTTTCCCCGTTGCCATTCCTCTTATCGTCTTCCATCACTCTACCATTTTCTCAACTTTCTCCTATCGTCCCCACGCGCTTTTGCAACCTTGTACATCGGCTATACGGCTTGCTCGTAAATTGTGATGTTGTCTTCAAGGGGAAAGAAAAGAAGGGACGAGTGGAAGTTTAATCACCAGGAGCAAGCAGGAGACGTGGTTTATGCGACCTGGCCCAGCGGGGACAGGTAGGGGAGGCAGCAGGGGATATGGGGAAGCAGAGAATGGGGGAAAAGTAGAGAGGTGAGGGCCGGGGAGGAGGGTAGGGGTGAGGGATAAGGAAGAGAAGAAAGAAGCTATAGGGTAAGGAGCAAAGAGACATGTAGAAGTACGGTATATAGATTTAGGAGAGGAGGAAGGTGTAGGGTGCAGAGAGAGAGAGGGGGGGGGAATCCAGGCAGGGAGGAGAAGAACGGAGTAGGAGAAGCAGAGTGGGATGAAGGAGAGGAACAGGGAGCAGTAGTAATGGGAATGTGGTGCTATCAGAAAGAAGCGGGGAGGAGAGGAATGAGAGCCAGGGTAGGGAAGCGGAAAGAAGAGCTGGGAGAAGGTATGAAAGAGGGGGCAGAGAAATAATTGGGAGTTCGTGAAAGGTGAGATAAAGCATATACAAGTAAAACTGGTTGAGTAAAGGGGGTGGGGATCGAGGAAGAAGGCAGAGGAAAGCAGGGAGGGCGGGGAAAGAGTAGGGAAAAGGAAAGACAAGCAGGTAAGAGGTAGGGAGGGAAGGGAGTCAAGAGAATTCTGTCTTATGTATGTTGACAGGGGAAAGGGGAGGATGTATTCAGGGGTTAGAGAGAATAGGGAGGAGAAGGAAATGAAGAGAAGTAGTAAGACGTGTACAGAGGTAGGGTAGGATAAGGGAAAGGAGCAGGGCAAGAGAGGTTAAAAGCCGTGCTGGAGAGGGAGGAAGGAGAATTGTATATCTTATGTGTGGTGACGGGAGAGAGGGGAGAGTGTATGCAGGAGGGATTTATGCGAAGGGTATGGAGGAATTTAAGTACGGAAGGAGAAATATGTGAGTAGGGAGAGAGGGAAGGAGAGAAGTGGGAGACCAGAGGAGAAGAGTAGGGGAAGAGGAAAGTATAGGGTATGGAAGGGGAAATGTGAGGGATGAACAAGTTAAGAGAATGTAGGGTGGGAGAAGGAGAGAGTAGGGGAAGGGATAGCCTATAAGAGAAATATGGAAAAAGATGAAATAAGAGAGATACCAGGAGTAACAGAGAAGAGTAATTGCCCCTGGTAACATTAACAATGGATGTACTACGGCAAAAATGCTGGTATGTAGGGGAGGTGTTGCTGTGTCGTAAAGTAAGTGCTTGAAGTCACGATCTATCATGATAGTGTAATATTTATGTCCTTGACGTCACATTTACTCCCCAAGTCACGTGGGAAAAATATTACTACTTGTGGCGGTGTTAATGCTCGTGTGTTGCTTTGATATTAGGTGGCCTGGCTGTGGTTGGGGTTTGTAGTTGTGGTTTTAACCGCTGCGTACGATGCCAAAATTAGTCGATCCGGTATCCATCTTGCCGCCACGTGATTAAATCCACCTTAAGGGAGGCTTTATGAACTGATCGTTGTTGATATAACCATACTTGACGTTACTGAAGCACGCCATCACGAGGTGGCACCGATTTTCCGTGGTGTAGCTGCCTGGTTATACAGACGACCCTCAGTCCTCTTCATCCCCGACGAGAGGAGAATGGTGGACTGCGGAAAAGGGGTAACTTCGTCCTACAGTCCTCCGGGTTCATGTTCAGCCAAGGTTTGGGTGAAGGCTACCACTAATGTATTTCATTACCAAAAACCCTTCATATGCTTCATAAGTCATCTTGAGGTAACAACAGTAATAATAATAAATAAATGCACCTGGACTTAAAAGGTGATATTGATAGGGTATTTGTGGTTGAGGAGAATGGGTGGTCGTGGTGGGTGTGGATGCTTCGTTTAGTCACTGAGGATGCAGGTAGTTATGGTTGATGATGATTTAGTAGTAGTGGGACCTGTTGGTAGCGAGTGGTTGCAGTTGAACACTGGCTTGTACTTGGTGGTACGGTAGAATTTGATCTTAGAAGATAAAATTTGCAGTTTTTGTTTATTTTGTCATTTTTTCTTCCTCTGTCATACTTGTCCACATCTTTAGGTGGGAAGAGAGCCCTGGGTAATGAATAGTGAGCGGAATTATATATTCATATCAGTATCGTGTCTTGTACGCTTGTTTTTGCGGTAATTCGTGTTTGTGTTTGGATTTACTCATATTTAGTTTTATTGCTCAAGTGAGAGTGGCATTAGTCGTATTTATCATTGTAGTGTCCATTACATTTGTTACACCCAGTTCGATAACGCCCAGTGCCATAGTATGCCCATACAGTATCAGTTAACGTTGTGTTTGTGTGTGTAGGTGGGAGTCTTCAGGAGTTTATTTTTAGATTCTGGTTAGGCATAGAGTTCGCATCCACGTCTCACCCTTCCTCTCTCAGGGTTTACTTAGCTGTCTGTCAATCAGTCTATCTGTTTTTCTATCTTTGTCAACATTACATCTGTCCATCCATCTTCTCAATCCATTCCATTAATTCATCCGCTCATCTTCCTTTATACTGCCTGCCTCAGTGTCTATATCTGGCTGTCTATATGTTTATCTACGTGCCTACCTTGTTAACATTTCCCCCAAGACAACAACCCTTTCACGCACATTCACTTCCTCTCATTACATATCTCCTTGCTCGATTGTAAGTCTGTACCCAAAGTATTTAACGTTCTGTATTGAGCCCCACGTATGGTTTATCGCTCCTGTAGGATAGATTGGTTACTGTAGAAGGGTATGTGAGAGAGGGGGTGTAGAGAGACTTTGAGAGATAGGGTATAAAGACAATGAGAAAAGGTATGTGAGAGATAGAATATAGAGAGATAACGTATTGAGAAAAGATATAGAAGGATATTTAGAGAAAGGTATGTTGCATTGAGATTTTGAGAGAAGAGCATGTGAGAGGAAGGGTATCGGGAGATTTTGAGATAGGTGGATGAGGTGGGTATATTGGTAGAGGGATGAATAGTGATTTAATTTTGAGATGGAGGGACTTTGAAAGACAGGAGGAATAGGTAAAAATATTGAGATGGAGGAATAGAAATACTTAAGAGGTAAATCGGGAGAGAGATATGAGAGGGTTAAATTATCCGTGGAATGAAAATATATTAAAGTGATACATTGTAGGTACCGATTAGATAAGTGGAAACTATACCGTAATTCTGCGAACATAAGTACAGGAGTTAAAGCAGGTGAACTCTCCATTCGTGATATATGCTTGTCGCGTGTATGTTTTTAAGGAGCATGTGTGAGCTATAAGATGGTGGCAGAGTGGCGATGGTAGGTATGGTATAGGGTGGGTGTGGTGGTGGTGGTGGTGGTGGTGGTGGTGGTAAGGAGGGGAAGGCGGTGGTGGGGATCGGGTGGGTGTGGTGGTGGTGGGAAGGGGTTAAGGAGGGGTTGTATTTTGAGAGGTGATCGCGACCCTTAATGAACCCCCCGTACTCTCTTAGTGTCGTTGCTGCTGCTCGTAAACTAGCCTTAAGTCTCGTACTACGCCCTCTGTTGCTCATCACCCCCCTCCCCCCCTCCGATTTTCCCCCGTCATCACCCACTCCGTCCTCCATCACCACCACCCCTCTTCTTCCCCTCTCTCCCATAACCCTCTTCCTCTCACTTGCACTTGTTTACTACATTCATGGGCCCTCCGTGGAATGAGTCGGAAACCCTTTTGAGGCAATAATTATCCTTGTAACTCTCTCCCATTTCCGTTTTTCTTTTCACTCTTCCCCCCCCCTCTCCCTTTACTCTTCCCTCGTTTCTCCCTCCACTTTTTCACCTTCACCCACCCTCACCCCCTCTCTCGTGACTCCCTTCTCACGTGTGTGCCTCGTAAGTGGACAGGGAAGTGCCACCAGACTGCCCAGATTGGGTTACTGTCCGAGGGGTTTCTCTTCATTGCACTGCCTCAATTATCACGGATGGTTTTTAACTGTTCTGTGTTCCAGCTCCTTCACGTGCAGGGGGAATGAGGCGGGATGTGATGATGATTTTGGTGGTGGTGGTGGTGGTGTATATTCCAGACAACATAATTACATGTACAGTATTAACTATACAGTGACGTCCATTACTTGTTTAAATTTTCAGATTGTATTGGTGTATCACTGCAGATATATCAGACATGTATCACCATTATATACTGAAGTCAAATTCCCGTCTGTACCATCAGAACTAAGCACTCCGAGTTGCACCACTCCAAACAACCTGGTCGCTAATGGCCAGCACCCGTACTAGGGCCGCTATAATGCCCTCCCATTGGCCCTGATTCCCCCATGCCAGCTCGTCTGATAGGCGCTGCTGGCTCGGGATTGGCAGGGGCATTCTGAGCGGCCCGTTAGTGCGAGGTTGGCATAACTTTACCCCCTTTAGTAGGAGGAGGGACTGTCGTTTTAGACCCATCACTGTGAGGAGGTACCGTTGCGTCTAAGAATAATCGTGGGGAGGAGTCAAGAAAATAGGTACCGGGTATCTTTCATTTCTATCTGAAAAAAATAAAAAAATGCATCTGGCTAAGTACAGTGAAAACCCTCTATACGTCTGCGTGTTTCAGACGGATCTATTTTTCCACTATGTATTCTCAAAAATTTGGGAAGATACCTGTGTCTACGTAAACAAAATGTAGTCGTAATGGGATAATATGCCTCTGTAAATTGGGAAAAGTAAAAACATCTGTACATTACCATCAAAACCACTTAAAATATATAGCAGTTTCGAAAAAAATATTGCAGTTTCGGACACTTCACCAGCATGTACGTGTCCGCCATTGTTAAAAGATGTCTAGGCGCAAGACGTATAAATTTAGTGTAGGCAAGGGGCACAGACACACAAACCCTACTTTCATCCCTCCGATTTACCTTACTGTCACCCCTCCTCTCCTCCATCTTAGTCTTTTACCTGGGCATTAGACAGATGTACGGAGCATGTGTCTCCCCGTGACTGATCGACTGCCTGAGAGAGAGGTAAAGCCGTATAGTTTTGGTCCTTTAGTTGTGAGGTGGGAATTGAAATCTCTTAACGACGATCCTCTTGAAAAACTAATCATCATTATTTCCAGTCTGGGAGAAAGAAAAAAAGTGTAGGTAGGATATCTTGTTTTTAGTTTCATAGGTAGGAACTAGATCCTTAAAGACCATCATTTTTGTTTTTTCATGCAAAGCCAAATCCGTATTGACCAGATTTTACCTTTTTCCTTGATGTAAAAACTAAACTCGAGTAGCCATGAGTGTTTTAGTTCGTGAGGTAAAGATACGTCCACATATTTGATATTATTTTTAGTTCGTAAGGCGAAAGGAAAAATTCTTAGGTTTATATTTTTCCAGAGGCAAAAACTAAACCTGTACGAGACGTCCTTGGTTGAAGTCTATGAGGTAAAAGCTAAATCCGCATAATAGTCATAATTTTTAGTTCATAATGTAAAAACTTAAATTTGTATAGCGTTATTTTTTTAAGGTGGGTAAAAACTTTATCCATGTGATCGGGATGCCTATTCTTAGTTCGTGTATTGTGGTGAGGTTGGGGAACCAAGGATGAGGTGGACGGATGTGTGAAGAGGTATCTGAAAATGAATTGGAGAGAGGGCAGACTGATGAGGGGGGGACAGGGTGACATGGAAGTAATTCATTGGTGGGTACTGTGACTTTAGATAGACAGATAGATAGGTATAGTCTTGAGGTCGTTTCGGTAGGTTGATATTTTGGTAAGTTAGGAGTGGCTGTGATTCTCGCTTGCCAGAGTTCTAAAATAATTTCCCATCTCTTTCCATTACTGGGGCGGCAGTGAGTGCATGAATGGGAATAGTTGAATTACAGGTACCTTAGTTTTATTGATGAACTTTGTGTGGAGGCAGGCAGCGTGGCTTGGTGTGCATGATTTACTAGTGCTGTTTGGGCTGAGGCCGGTGTTTGTCAGCGATACGGGTGTGTTGATTGCACTCACGCCCAAATGAAATCCACCGACTCGGTTATGAAGCGGGGAGAGGAGTGAACATGGTGTGTTTGATGGTGTGAAGTGAGGTTTGATGATACGAAGTGGGAAACATGTCGAGTGTTATTTGATAGTTGTTGTTTGCGCAGAAGATAGAAAATTAAGTAAAATATCAGATCAGATTCGGTCTTTAGGCAGAACTGGAGAAACTATTATTATACATTAAAGTAAAACCTACGTGATTGCTTCTAAATAGGTGTCATCCCTTCATCTGTGTACGGCCAAAATGAATGTTCTGTGCAAAATGTGTTAAACTTGTGGAATATCATTAATACATGATGAAGGTTGACCGTTGTTGGTAAAAATAATTAAACAGGCATTAGCAGAAGACCAAATAAAGGAAGGTATTTTAGAACGGTTGAGATGAATACCGAGTGACAAGCAAAATTTCTGTTCATTGTTGTCAAGGATTTAGGAAGCATTAAGCTGAATAAGACCAGATTGCCTTTTGAACCAAACTTGGAATAGATAAGAATGTGCTTTTTAGGAGAGAGGTAAAAGCACCCAGTATGACGGGAGTAAAATTTGTCAGCCATTGTTGTTGAAGGTTTAGAAGACAGTAAGTAGAGTATGACCAGATTGCGAACTGATCGTAACTTGGAAGTGAGGAATGAATTTTCTTGGCAGACTGGAATAAATTGCAGATAAAAGTTAAATTGGCGTTCGTTTTTTGTTGAACGGTGAGTAAGCATTAAGCAGAATAAAGTCATTGTGCATATTAAACGTAACTTGTGAAGAATGGAAGGCAAGACAATTAGCTTTAGTGCAATAGCATGTTAAAATACCGTATTAATCTAGATATGTTGTAATTCAGGGCAAGGTAATGACCATTATAGGTGTGCGGAAGAGTAGGAGGGCACTCGCTTGGAAAATTGCAAGATCATTACGTGGTACTATAACATAAAAAACTAAATCTTCAACAGGAATAAAAAGTGTTAGCTGGGAACATCATTGCAATCAGAGTGAGGCTAATAAGAGCTGTAAACGTAAAAATGGCGAGAGTAAAAGATAAAGAAGGTAAAATGAGACGAGAAACCACACAATTACGACATGAAAGAACGAAACCTGAATAAGAGTAAGAGGAAGCCTTGGTTAATTGTAAGACTGGTGGAGTGAATGGGGGGGAACTTGAGAGGCCAGGGTGAGCCAAAAGAGAGAGAGAGAGAGAGAGAGAGAGAGAGAGAGAGAGAGAGAGAGAGGAGGGGAGGGGGGTCGAAACGAAGTAATTTGGAGAGAAGAGTAGAAGTGGTTGAGAAAGTAAATCAGGAAGAAGGGTTGGAGGTGGGCGGGGGCTGTTAGAGGAGGGGGATAGAAACGATAGGAACGCCGCTTTTTTACGTATACGACCAGGGATCAGTTACTTTTATATAATTAACAGGACACAAACGTAACAGTAGACACACAGAAAAACCATATAACGCGTAACACTCGTCTGCCTTTGCGTGCATCGATTTGAATCTCTCGCCTAAGTTTACACAGCTTGAGAATTAAAAAAAAAATATCCTTGTCAGCTGTGATATGATAAGCTTGATAAGGTAAACAAAGGTGGAACAAAAACCTTACATAGTACTTAGCTCAGTTAAATTGTCGAGAGTGTAGTGTCATTAGGATAACTATTGATTTCCATTATACTGATATTTACTGTATTATAGTAGTACCTTCGTAGTTTCGAATATTAGTGCTTAAGAGTATCCCAATAGAAAGCCTCGTTGAATGCTTTATATTATTAATTTGTAATGTGTCTGACTCACCGTTTGACCTCATTAGTATTTAAATATTTTATGCGCAGTACTAAGTTTCAGGATCTTTTGTATCACCAAACGCTTATTCTATAACATTTTTAGGGTACGCGCGCGCGCGCGCGCTACAAATGAATACCATGTTAAGGAATCACTTTCGCATAGTAATGTTAAGGTCAGCAGGATGTAGTTGAGATTGAACCGTGTAGAAATGTCAGGAGCAAAAGTCAAGGGCAAAATGCTGAGCTGATAATTGATTTTATTTTATTTTATTATAATTATTATTATTTTTGTGCCTTTAGAATGATGTTTAAATTTATGTGGGACCCTTCGTAACAAAATCAGTCGCACACTGCCTTTAGTGTTCGTACCACATGTACAACTATCAACTACCACCACCACAGCTACCACATCAACTCATACTGCAAACCACCACCCACAGCTCCTTATCCATATTTACCCCAACTAGTCTGCCATTAACTCACAATTATTACACATTTTCTCTTGACATTCCTAGCACATTTTTACACTAAACAGTATACCACCACCACCACCACCACCACCACTACGACATTTACTGATAATATAGTATAGTACTAATAATAGCACCACCATCACGTTCACATTACCATCTACACACAGTCGCAAGTTTCTCTCAGTATTCCTACCACAATCATATTACAGTGCCACGTTACAAATACTGTCGTAGTAATAAATACCAACAACCACCCACCAACACACGTAACACAAATACAGACCCCAGCTGGTCTCAATATTCCTACCAACCACTATCATATAACATCTCAATATCCTTACCACATTTGCCGCAATCAGTTAACATTACCACCATCGCCACCACCCGGTCCACTACTACCACAGTTCCCACGTTTACTGATAATATAGTAATAATACCACAACCAGCATACTCGGAATTGCAAAGGCGGCTCGTTGTCTGTATTCCTATCACGTATACTACCACCGCCACTCCCACCCCCAGACTCACCTACCTGCCTACCTGTCTGCGTGCGTTCTTGCCTACCTGCCCACCTTGCCCCCCCCCTCCCTCCCTCGTAGTGGCACTGTTGTAATGTTTTATTTTTTATTTTTTTTCTCTTACTCTTCGCACTCGATCGCTTTCACGGAGACATTTTGGGACTGACCTCGCGTTACGTAGTGGTGGCACCATTTTGACCCCCCCCCCTCCGTTCCATTGTCCGGTTCTCCACGTTCTTTCTCTTTCCCTTTCATCAGGTTATATTTTCCTACACATTCTTTCCCCCCGTCGTTTTCCTCCTTATTCTCCCGTCATATTCCTCCTCTTAGTCTTCTGCGCTGAGGTTTATCTATGCATCTGTCAATTTATCTGACTGTCTGGCTCTGTCTATGTGAGGCCATCCTTCATCCAAAACCGTACCCAAAATGTACTAGAGATCACAGTTTCATGTCGACCTTGCTCAATTTTGTGTGTGTTTTATAAGTAGACAGAGTTGGCGTTCGCATTTCAGTAGGTTCGGAGTTCCTGCTAGGTCATTCTTGGAGTCTTTTACGAGACACTTAACCTGTTCGTTTTGTTATTACCTTGATATTCCCGTCTGTATACCTCTTTTGCTAATGGGTTTTTGATGCCCCACCGCGGTCGTCTTTAGCAGGGTTGAGTTACGTTATTTGCACCTTAATTTTGTTCCTGCCTCATGAATTTTACTCACAGTACGTTTAGTAATGTCCTTCTCTGTTGGCTGTTATTGTATATTTATATGCACAACCTGTCTTGGCGAACTTTGGGTATTTACAATTAAAATTTTCCCGCATTTGTGTCTTTTTCACCTCCCCCCCCCCCCTTTAAGCTGTCCCTTTTCTTCCCCTCCTTCCCTCCATCTCCCAGCCGTCCTTGCTAGCGTTTTCCCTCCCCTCCTACAGCACCTCCTTCCCTACCCACTCTTTCCCCTGACCTGGTTTCCTCTCTGTCATTGGTTTCCACTCTCACCTTCACCTTCTCTGCTGCACCCGATTAGCCCCCCTTCCCCATCCCCCCTTCTGTCTCCCCCTCCCGTCCCCATCCCCCCCTTCTATCTCCACCTCCCGTCCCCTTCCCTTCCTGTTGTTCCCCTCCCCTCACCCAACTGTATCAACTTTGTGTTCGCTCTTATGATACCCCTTTTCCCCCCTCCCTGTAACTCGCATCAACTCTTCCTCTCTTCCCAAACATCTACTCTGATTCCCTTCTCTTTATCACCTCTCCCTTTCCTCCTTACATTTCCAGGCCTCCCTCCCCACCACTTTCCCCTTCGTCCCCCTTTCCTCTCCATCTCTTCCTTTCCCTCCCTTTTTCCTCTCCATCTCTTCCTTTCCCTCCCTTTTCCCTCTCCATCTCTTCCTTTCCTTTCCCTCCCCTTCCTGCCACCTACACCCAGGTCCCTCTCCTCCACTTTCCTTCCCCTCCTCCCTCCTCCATCGTCACCATCCCAATCTCATTGTCTCTGTTCCACTTTGGTCCAGTTTTTCCCCTATTGTCTCATTTTCCACTTTCTAATTTTCGAGCTTCACCGGCAGTGATTGTGTGTGTGTGTGTGTGTGTTTTTTCCCCCCTCCCTTTATTTGTCTTGGCCATTACGGACACGTAAATCTATTTGTCTTCATTCTTGTGTACTCACCCAACCTTCCTTTTCTTGTCTGTTCGTGTGTAGTATATTCTCTCTCTCTCTCTCTCTCTCTCTCTCTCTCTCTCTCTCTCTCTCTCTCTCTNCTCCCTTTATTTGTCTTGGCCATTACGGACACGTAAATCTATTTGTCTTCATTCTTGTGTACTCACCCAACCTTCCTTTTCTTGTCTGTTCGTGTGTAGTATATTCTCTCGCTCTCTCTCTCTCTCTCTCTCTCTCTCTCTCTCTCCTACGGTAACGAATATAAAATACGGTTTGTGATATTATTAGCAAATAATAAACTACAATAATAATGATAGTAACCCCTTTCTGTAATACCCATAGGTGACAGTCGAATTACCCTCCCATTTATTTATTTATTTATTTATTGCTTGAGGAAAAAGTGCAGGTTTTTCTTAATTCCCTCTCACGTTCACCTAGGAAAACAAATCAGGCTGACTCAAACCACAACCACGCTCTTACTCCTCCCACTTGGTTGTTGTTGTTGCTTTTTTTGTTTTGTTTAAATCTGTGCTACTATAATTATCAATCTTTTTTTCCCCACGTAATTTATTGTCAGCTGCTTTCTTCAGCCCTTGAATTTTCCTTGCTCTTTTTTACCTTTCATTTTGTCCACTTCATAAACACTTTATTTGCCGTATGTTAACACTTTCCACCTTGTGTTCGTCATCTTTGTGGCCTTGTTTACCACGCTTTTGCTGGTTCCTGATTTGCATTCCTCAGCACTCTTTTTACTCAGTTATCTTTCTTTTTTTTTTTTTTTTCTCCAATGATTAAGACATTTATAGTGATACTACCTTTGATTCTCACCTTGACTACCTTTTTCTAAATTTCCTAGTGACGTCTTTCTCCTCTGTGCCCTCTGCTATCTACGTACCCAGAGGCAGACACGTAGAAAAAGAAATAAAAAAATAAAAATAGCTTTCTCCGTTTCCTTCCCCTCCCCCTTTCCTCTTCCCTTTCTCATCCTCCTCACTTTTCCTTACCCATTCTCTGTACCTTTCCGTTCCCCTTCCTTCACATTTTCCCTTCTCCCCTCACCATGTATTTCCTTCGATTCCTATCCTCGTTTCCCTTCCCTTCCATTCTTCTTTCTCGCACGCACTGTGCTTCGTCTACCGCCCCCCATTCCTTACTTCCGTCACCTCACCTCCTCTTCCCCTCCTCCTCCACTTCCCTCACCTCTCCTCACCTCACCTCGCCTCCTTTTCCCTCTCCTCCCCCACTTCCCTCCCCTCCTCTTCCCCTCTCCTCCCCCACTTCCCTCCTTTCCTCTTCACCTCTCCTCTTCACCTCTCCTCTTCACCTCTCCTCCCCTATTTCCCTCCCCTCCTCTTCCCCTCTCCTCCCCT
>JAGKTI010016552.1:0-18143 GCA_018397915.1 Birgus latro
TATTTTTCAATTTTCGCCCCGTTTCTTGTTTGTCCCCCTCAGTATCTCCATCCACATCCTCTTGCTGTTACTGCTCCTCCTTATCCTCACCTCTCCGGCCTTCTCGTTCTCATCCTCCTCTTCGTTACTTTTCTTCCTGTTCCTCAAATAAAACTCACTGAAAAACCCAACCCAGTCCAGCATCATCCTTTGCCCTCGTCTTCCATTCCCCCTTCTTTTTCTTCTTATTTTTCAGGCTTTCCCCATCGAAATCCCCAAGTCAAACTCACTCCCCTTCTCTCTCCTCCCACCCAACCGACCCCCTGATGCAAACGCCAGACGTCTTTTTTCGGTGTAACCTAATCCGGGCAGGGATCGTGGTGGTGTGTGGGCAGACGATGCTTGGATGTGGCGTGAGGGGTGTGTGTGTGGGGGGGGGAGTGTAGTAGAACATGGACCATCTCACTGACTCACTTAAATCACACGCATGCTTGTATAATTTACTTTTATATATTATTTTTATTATTATTATTATTATTATTTTGTGACGTGGGGTATTAGTGGATTTTTTAGGATTTTTTTTTTAAGGGAAACTTCTACTCAAATATAGATAGGTACCGTATGCAGTAGATGTTTGGGTGGGTGGATAGGTGGTAGGATGGATAGTTTGGTAGATAGATATAGATATTTGGGTGGTTGGGGAATAGAAGACAAGTCTCCATGAGTCTAAAGTGTGTTCAAGTGGAGAAATATGCTCGTATGAGGTGAATATAAATGTGGTATAGCTGTTGGAGGCAGTAGTTTGTTTATTATTAGTTTCTCAAGATCGTATGTTACTTGTTTTGCTTTGTATTTTGTTATCCAGGTATGTAGAAGATACCTCTGTTTACATGTCTCAAATCGTGTGATACTGAAAAGAAAAGAAAAACATTGTAAATCCAGTAATCGATGCCAGTCTTAATGCCTGTGAGATTGTAAAAAGACCTAAATTGTAAATCCTCGAATGAGATGCCAGTAAACGTGCCTGTCCCTTAAGCACGAGAATTAACGTCGCTTCTTGTGTAGCCTTGATGGGGAATGTGCTCAGGGAGGAGCTAATGCTGTGACTTAAGAATGTAAAGTTTGGCCAAAGCACGTGAGTTTGCATTAAGGCACTGTTCTTGTTTATCTCGTGGTTGTATCATATTGTTTATCTTTGTGGCGTATCCTGTTGTTTGTCTTTATGATGTAGCCTATTTATCTGTGGAATTCTTGTTGTGTGATGTACCCAAGTCGTAATTTATTGTTTGTATGGGTTTGTTTTAAGTGTCTCAAGGACTTTGTGTGTGTGTGTTTGTGTGATTGGATATGTTTGTGTTCGATTGTTGATCGTTTGCTTGGCTTAAGGATGCACCCTAATCTTTAATCATGTCTGATTGTGTCTGCGTTTATGATAATGTATGTGTTCGTTTGTGTATGTATGTAAGCGCTTGGGTGCGTTTGTTTGCGCCTGTGTGCGTTCGTGTGGAGTGCGTCGCTCTCAGTAAATACCTGCTTTTCCATGTGGGTAGGTGGCTTGTCAGGTGCGTGATTCACCCCCTGGCCTCCGGTTTGCTTGTTTGTTTTTGTTTGTTTGATGGGCGTAACTTGGCTTAAATTCAGGTGGTGCATGATTCACCTGTTAGACTCGTTTATGTGTGGCATGCAGGTCACCGTTACTTAGTGAGGCTTCACCTGTGTGTGTGTGTGTGTGTGTGTCAGAGAGAGAGAGAGAGAGAGAGAGAGAGAGAGAGAGAGAGAGTTTGAACACTGCATGAACAAGACCTGGTTGTCATTTTTTTTAAATAAAAAAAAAGCTAAATACAATTTTCTGAACAAAACTTTAGTGGTTTCCTAGTTACATAGAAGGAATTGATGCCGTCTATATTATGTAATTTTATTCATTATTTACTTTACTTTTCGATCAGACAGACATTTATATGCACAAGGGACATTTGCAGTGGAGAGGTTGGCGGTGATGCGTTTATAGACAAATGTAAGATTTTCCCCTAAGCTGAATAAAGATGTGGTGATAACGCGAGTTAAATACAGGACTTTAAATCTTACTGAAGGAATTAAAGCACATTTGATACACTTGAAGACCTGCCGCATTTATGACTTAAATTTGTGTTGGTTGACGCGGAGTTGTCGTGTCAGGGGAAAGTTAAAACACACATGGCTTGAATTAAATGGTTCTTGCAAGAATTTTAATTTCTGTGATGCTTGTTTGTTCACACTAATGTTGACTATCCTCTTAAACATGCATCTGAATTTCTTGAAGATGGGCCAAAATTATGATGAAGAGTTTGTTGTCATTTAAAGGTTTAGAACTCATTAGTTTTAATTCTAGGTCTGTGATGCTTGTCTCTTCACATACTCAATTTAAGAAGAATATTTCGTAGCGAAGGTCATATTTAAACTCTTCAGTTGAGAAAGCCATCCCTAAGTTGAAGAAAATAGGAGACATGAATAAAATATTAGAACACCGCCGTCGTGCAAAGGGGTGATGGCTTGAATTGTTAGAGTATGAACATCGTTGACACATCAGTCGCCCCTCACACACATGATACATCAGAAGCTTTGCCAAGGTTATATTTTTTTCAGTCTGTCATTTCAAGAAGTAAAATACTTCTTTGGTTTCTCAAAGAAATAAAGTACCAGCATAATTGTTTGCTCTTGAAGCTTTGCCAAGGCTATGATAATTTTTTCTTTGTCTTGTCATTGAAGGGTTTAGCACATTCATGGTGCGACGTAAATGACTCTTACTTCAGTTGTTGGTTTGTGAATGTGTTTGTTCATGACTGTTCTCGACTCTCACTCATCTTTGACTCGGTCGCAGGTCAATAAAATCGTATGGTATTATTTGGAGTACAAAAATGGCATTTGTCATGAGGGGGTTAACATACGTGTGATGTAGGGTATCATTTTTTGCTAACCATGCTAAGCTACCATGAATATTTCTGTCAGAGGTTAAAGCGCACTTGGTTTTAATGAAATGGCTAGCTCATCAGTTTTTCGTGTAAGCGATGAAATTATGGATGTTAAAGTGACAGTATAGTAAGACATGAATTTTAATTTGCACAGGGTGTGACAGTATATTGAGAGACTTACTGCAAATAGAATGACAGCTGATACATATAAATACTCAGGCTAAAGAGAGTTTTCGAGTGGACCGCTGAAAGAGTCTGGGTTTAGCCATTCCACGAGTGTAATGTTCAGTCTCCTCACTATAAAATGTCTTCCTAAGTGTGTGTATGTGCTTGTGCGTGTGTTTTTTGTAGCCACAGTCCTTTGCGAGGCGAAATTATTATAAAGATTAGTTAAAATCCTGTTATTGAAAAGGTTAGGCATCCCGTATTGGTCACCTGACACCGTGGTAAAGGCGGGTGTAGGCAACCCTTTCCTGCAGGCATGGAGTGTACTCGGGTTGACGGCAAAAAACGACAATTTATGCAGCCACAGAGAGAATTGTGGTGACAGCGGAAATTCTTACTTGTCTACTTATTCCTTAGCTTTCTTATTTGTCTTCAGGTTCTTCTTTCTCCCTGCCATTCCTCCTCCTCTTCATTTCTCCCTCCTTATTACATTTTCACTTCATCTCCGGCCCCTTCTCTTCCAGGTCTTATACGAGTCAGATTCTCTCTCTCTCGTATTGCCTCCATTCGTCCTTTATCCCTTGCTTTCATTCGTCCTCGGGGTCCTTCTCGCCTGCCATTGTTTTTGTCAGTCGTTCTGTGCCTTGGTTATTGTCCTCTTTCTTCCAGCTTCTTTTAATCTGGATATTTTCATTACTTAATTTTTTCTGTAGGCAGTATGTGCTCTTATCATTAGATCAGCTCATTTTCTTAGGATATTCGTTCTTATCCTGGAGTTCGTTTTTAATCCCTTCAAGGCGAATAAACTCCTTAGATGACAGTAAAAATATCCCCCCTCGTCACCCCTTCCTTTTCTTCCCTTATCTCCCGCGGCACCTCTTCTCCATTGTTTCCTTCACTCCCCTCCCTTGCTTTCTTTTGGTGTCCACTCACCTTCTTCCCTCCCTCGTCTCCTCTGTCCCACTCCCTGCCACCCTCTCCCCCCCCCTCATTTCCTCTCCCCTATTCCCTTGGCATCCCCCTTTCCTCCTCCCTCACCCCCCACCCTCATCTGGCACCTGCAAGCAATCTCGAACGCCATCTGTCTTTCCTCACTCCTTAGGACCTTAAGCCTCTCAAAACCACCGCCTCTAACAAACTACACTAATCAGAGCCTTGCCATGCACAGTGTTACTTTATGATAATTTTACTAATAACAATGGATGAGTGTTCATGGACGGCCAAATGGGATAATCTCTCTCTCTATCTATCTCAAGTAAAAGGGTTGTCACAGGACACATTATTATTATTGTTATTAATTATATTATTTTTAATATTATTAGTATTGTTAACATTATTATTATTATTATTAGCAGGAAGAAGACAGAACAACTACATTCCCTTCCTTGTCCCTCGTGGAAAAAACAAACCCTATTATTTGGTTACTACGTTGAATCGATCGTAAGCGTGATTGTGAATCAGGAGATGAGTGGAGGTTCTGGGTTGTAAGTAGGGAACAATAGGGCTAAGTGTTACCAATCTGACAGAGGAAAGTGCCACGAGGGAAGGATTATAAGGGAGTGTATGTGTCTAGCGTCGTTTATGGTGACACCCTTGTGAGATAGTGAGGATGGGGTGAGTGTAGGGTGAGAGGAAGGGAAGGGAGGTGAATAGTGACACCCTTATGAGATAGTGAGGGTTGGGAGAGTGTAGGGTGAGGGGAAGGGAAGGGGGGTGAATAGTGACACCCTTATGAGATAGTGAGGGCTGGGAGAGTGTAGGGTGAGGGGAAGGGAAGCGGGGTGAATAGTGACACTCTTATGAGATAGTGAGGGGTGGGAGAGTGTAGGGTGAGAGGAAGGGAAGGGGGTGCTTAGTAACACCCTAATGAGATAGTGAGGGTGTGGGGAAGGTGAGAGGAAGGGAAGGGAAGGGGGTGTGAATGGTGAGAAGAGGAGGAAGATTGTGAGAGGTAGTGGGGTGAGAGGGAGGGAGGGAAGATGGGTGAATGGTGAAAGAAGGAAGATGATGAGAGGACTGGGGTGTACTGAGAGGTAGGAAGGAAGGGTGAGAGGTGGAAAGGTAGGAGTGGAAGAGGGTTTGGAGGTGTGGGGGAATGAGATAGAATGTAGAACAGGTAATAGGAGAGGGAAGAAAGGAGTCAGGTGAAGAGAGGAAAAAGTAGAAGGGTGAACAATATATTAGAGAGGGAAGAAATTTAGGATGGGGAGAGAAAGGAGAGGAGGAAAATGTAAGTTGGTAAAAGATGAGAATGTGTGGAGAGAGAGGCGAGAAATGCATAAAAGTATAGAAGGAAAAAGTTTCGGAAATATAGAGGGGGAAAAACTGAATGTGTTGATGTGAAAAGTTGGAAATGTGAAGACTGAAGAGAGAGGTGAATATAGGAAAAAGCGGTATGGTAGGTGGCCAGAGATTTGAAGAGAATAATCAATGAGGGAAAAGGCAGAAAGTGTTAGTGGTCGTTGGTGATGTAGAAGTGGTGACATGCTGCCTGGTTGTAGTTGAGAGATTGATATTGGTGATTAAGGTGATGGTGAATAAGTGTGTGGTTGTCAGGTTGTAGGCGGTAGACGGTATCATTAAGGTGATGGTGGGTTAGTGTTTGATTTGATGAAATGTGAAGGAAATTGCTTGACTTCAGGAATAAGTAAGGCATTGGTTTTGGAGATGATAGAACTGGCGATTTAAGGTTGTAGTTGGTTTTAAAGTTGTGGTAGGTTATTGTGTACGATATAAGGATAATATTGTGGTAACTTTTATCTTAGCAGTGGTATAGCTGATAGAAATAATGTTTAGATAGGATTTTAATATTAAAGAATTGTCTTAAGGATCGGTAGAAATAATAGTGGAAATGTGTCAGTACGAAGTGATGGATTATGGTACCGTAAGTGATGAAATTAACACTAAGATGGTCATTGCAGATTATGGCATATGAAACAGGAAGAGTAAATAGGAATATAAGAACGTGTGTGTTGTTAAATTGAGAGAATAAAAAGATATGCTGAGAGGTAGTGACTAATCCTGTAGTGTAAAGGTGAAGGAGATTATTGATGACTGTAGAAGGAGATAAAATTGAGAAAATAAAGACTGATGTAGTGTTAGGTGATAAAGTAGTAGTAGTAGTGACTAAAAGTGTTGTGTAGTGGTGAAGGAAATTAGAATATTACGCTTGTGGAAGATGAAGAAATTGAGAGAATAAAAACAATGGTAGAAGATAGTGGAAGATAAAATAGAAGATAGTGGAAGATGGAATAGAAGATTGTGGAGAGTGATAATTATAGTAGGTAGTGGATGATGGTAAAACAGAAGTAGTGAAGCAGTAGATGATAAAATAAGCTAGAGGGAGTGACTTAGACGGTGGTGTAGTGGCTAAGGTGATGCTGCCGCTGGTCCTTGTAATTTACCTTGCCCGCGTCCCAGCCAATTAGTTAAGTCGAGCATGTTATGGCATCCAGGACACACGTTTTATATCTTTCTCGTACCATTAAAGAAACGGGGATTTAAGAGGCTAGGTGTGTGTGTGTGTGTGTGTGTGTGAGAGAGAGAGAGAGAGAGAGAGAGAGAGNTGATGAAATATTGCTAAATTTTGATTTAAAAAAATAGTGATTGTTGCTGAATAAACATTATCTATATGCCTACCGGTATTTATCTATAATTCTCATCATTACCGTTGTTTCCCATGTGTTAGTCGAACGTAGACTGATCATGAATTTACTGCTTGACGGATCCTCAGTATTGTAATCATAGACAGTCACCCCATAATCTGTACTCTGAATGGGGCTTGGATTTGCATGTGTAAGATTTTATGATAGATTTTATGCACCACGTCGAGGGAGTCTCTTTTTATAGCTGAGTTGTGGCCGTCTGTACACCGCATCTTTGTGCACCCCCCCCCATTCTCTGCCTCTTGTGTCTCCTCTTTCATCCTCTTGCTTCTAATATGTTAATCTGCTTTCTTGTTCATATTGGCACACGTATCGCCTGTTGTTCCCTTCTTCTGTGTTCTGCTTTTACCTTACTTGTCTGCTGTCTTCTCTCATCTCATCACTTGTTCCTTTTCGTTTTCTCGTCTACATAATATTTTCTTCCCTCTTTCTCTCGCCCTAGTTTCTTCCTTTTTCTACATTCCCCTTGGTTCATCCGATACTCTTGCCGCTTTCCTATCCAAGTCTTTGACAGATAGAATAGTTATGATAGCTGTTATGTATCTTGTAACAGACAGCCTCGGAAGGACCAGTATGTCTGTTGCTATTTGCTTCCCTTTGTACGTCTTTATGCTTCGTCTTCTAATTCACTGTTTTATTTCATTGTGTCCAGTATTCATCGTGTTCTCCCATTTTTTGCATTCATGTTATTTTTACTCCCTCCCATCTTTTTTGTTTGTTTACTTCTATTTTTCTCTTTCCATTTTTCCCATAACCTAATCTCCAGTTTCCCCGTTGCCATTCCTCTTATCGTCTTCCATCACTCTACCATTTTCTCAACTTTCTCCTATCGTCCCCACGCGCTTTTGCAACCTTGTACATCGGCTATACGGCTTGCTCGTAAATTGTGATGTTGTCTTCAAGGGGAAAGAAAAGAAGGGACGAGTGGAAGTTTAATCACCAGGAGCAAGCAGGAGACGTGGTTTATGCGACCTGGCCCAGCGGGGACAGGTAGGGGAGGCAGCAGGGGATATGGGGAAGCAGAGAATGGGGGAAAAGTAGAGAGGTGAGGGCCGGGGAGGAGGGTAGGGGTGAGGGATAAGGAAGAGAAGAAAGAAGCTATAGGGTAAGGAGCAAAGAGACATGTAGAAGTACGGTATATAGATTTAGGAGAGGAGGAAGGTGTAGGGTGCAGAGAGAGAGAGGGGGGGGGGGGGAATCCAGGCAGGGAGGAGAAGAACGGAGTAGGAGAAGCAGAGTGGGATGAAGGAGAGGAACAGGGAGCAGTAGTAGTGGGAATGTGGTGCTATCAGAAAGAAGCGGGGAGGAGAGGAATGAGAGCCAGGGTAGGGAAGCGGAAAGAAGAGCTGGGAGAAGGTATGAAAGAGGGGGCAGAGAAATAATTGGGAGTTCGTGAAAGGTGAGATAAAGCATATACAAGTAAAACTGGTTGAGTAAAGGGGGTGGGGATCGAGGAAGAAGGCAGAGGAAAGCAGGGAGGGCGGGGAAAGAGTAGGGAAAAGGAAAGACAAGCAGGTAAGAGGTAGGGAGGGAAGGGAGTCAAGAGAATTCTGTCTTATGTATGTTGACAGGGGAAAGGGGAGGATGTATTCAGGGGTTAGAGAGAATAGGGAGGAGAAGGAAATGAAGAGAAGTAGTAAGACGTGTACAGAGGTAGGGTAGGATAAGGGAAAGGAGCAGGGCAAGAGAGGTTAAAAGCCGTGCTGGAGAGGGAGGAAGGAGAATTGTATATCTTATGTGTGGTGACGGGAGAGAGGGGAGAGTGTATGCAGGAGGGATGTATGCGAAGGGTATGGAGGAATTTAAGTACGGAAGGAGAAATATGTGAGTAGGGAGAGAGGGAAGGAGAGAAGTGGGAGACCAGAGGAGAAGAGTAGGGGAAGAGGAAAGTATAGGGTATGGAAGGGGAAATGTGAGGGATGAACAAGTTAAGAGAATGTAGGGTGGGAGAAGGAGAGAGTAGGGGAAGGGATAGCCTATAAGAGAAATATGGAAAAAGATGAAATAAGAGAGATACCAGGAGTAACAGAGAAGAGTAATTGCCCCTGGTAACATTAACAATGGATGTACTACGGCAAAAATGCTGGTATGTAGGGGAGGTGTTGCTGTGTCGTAAAGTAAGTGCTTGAAGTCACGATCTATCATGATAGTGTAATATTTATGTCCTTGACGTCACATTTACTCCCCAAGTCACGTGGGAAAAATATTACTACTTGTGGCGGTGTTAATGCTTGTGTGTTGCTTTGATATTTATTAATTTAGGTGGCCTGGCTGTGGTTGGGGTTTGTAGTTGTGGTTTTAACCGCTGCGTACGATGCCAAAATTAGTCGATCCGGTATCCATCTTGCCGCCACGTGATTAAATCCACCTTAAGGGAGGCTTTATGAACTGATCGTTGTTGATATACCCATACTTGACGTTACTGAAGCACGCCATCACGAGGTGGCACCGATTTTCCGTGGTGTAGCTGCCTGGTTATACAGACGACCCTCAGTCCTCTTCATCCCCGACGAGAGGAGAATGGTGGACTGCGGAAAAGGGGTAACTTCGTCCTACAGTCCTCCGGGTTCATGTTCAGCCAAGGTTTGGGTGAAGGCTACCACTAATGTATTTCATTACCAAAAACCCTTCATATGCTTCATAAGTCATCTTGAGGTAACAACAGTAATAATAATAAATAAATGCACCTGGACTTAAAAGGTGATATTGATAGGGTATTTGTGGTTGAGGAGAATGGGTGGTCGTGGTGGGTGTGGATGCTTCGTTTAGTCACTGAGGATGCAGGTAGTTATGGTTGATGATGATTTAGTAGTAGTGGGACCTGTTGGTAGCGAGTGGTTGCAGTTGAACACTGGCTTGTACTTGGTGGTACGGTAGAATTTGATCTTAGAAGATAAAATTTGCAGTTTTTGTTTATTTTGTCATTTTTTCTTCCTCTGTCATACTTGTCCACATCTTTAGGTGGGAAGAGAGCCCTGGGTAATGAATAGTGAGCGGAATTATATATTCATATCAGTATCGTGTCTTGTACGCTTGTTTTTGCGGTAATTCGTGTTTGTGTTTGGATTTACTCATATTTAGTTTTATTGCTCAAGTGAGAGTGGCATTAGTCGTATTTATCATTGTAGTGTCCATTACATTTGTTACACCCAGTTCGATAACGCCCAGTGCCATAGTATGCCCATACAGTATCAGTTAACGTTGTGTTTGTGTGTGTAGGTGGGAGTCTTCAGGAGTTTATTTTTAGATTCTGGTTAGGCATAGAGTTCGCATCCACGTCTCACCCTTCCTCTCTCAGGGTTTACATAGCTGTCTGTCAATCAGTCTATCTGTTTTTCTATCTTTGTCAACATTACATCTGTCCATCCATCGATCCATCCATCTTCTCAATCCATTCCATTAATTCATCCGCTCATCTTCCTTTATACTGCCTGCCTCAGTGTCTATATCTGGCTGTCTATATGTCTATCTACGTGCCTACCTTGTTAACATTTCCCCCAAGACAACAACCCTTTCACGCACATTCACTTCCTCTCATTACATATCTCCTTGCTCGATTGTAAGTCTGTACCCAAAGTATTTAACGTTCTGTATTGAGCCCCACGTATGGTTTATCGCTCCTGTAGGATAGATTGGTTACTGTAGAAGGGTATGTGAGAGAGGGGGTATAGAGAGACTTTGAGAGATAGGGTATAAAGACAATGAGAGAAGGTATGTGAGAGATAGAGTATAGAGAGATAACGTATTGAGAAAAGGTATAGAGGGATATTTAGAGAAGGGTATGTTGCATTGAGATTTTGAGAGAAGAGCATGTGAGAGGAAGGGTATCGGGAGATTTTGAGATAGGTGGATGAGGTGGGTATATTGGTAGAGGGAAGAATAGTGATTTAATTTTGAGATGGAGGGACTTTGAAAGACAGGAGGAATAGGTAAAAATATTGAGATGGAGGAACAGAAATACTTAAGAGGTAAATCGGGAGAGAGATATGAGAGGGTTAAATTATCCGTGGAATGAAAATATATTAAAGTGATACATTGTAGGTACCGATTAGATAAGTGGAAACTATACCGTAATTCTGCGAACATAAGTACAGGAGTTAAAGCAGGTGAACTCTCCATTCGTGATATATGCTTGTCGCGTGTATGTTTTTAAGGAGCATGTGTGAGCTATAAGATGGTGGCAGAGTGGCGATGGTAGGTATGGTATAGGGTGGGTGTGGTGGTGGTGGTGGTGGTAAGGAGGGGAAGGCGGTGGTGGGGATCGGGTGGGTGTGGTGGTGGTGGTGGGAAGGGGTTAAGGAGGGGTTGTATTTTGAGAGGTGATCGCGACCCTTAATGAACCCCCCGTACTCTCTAGTGTCGTTGCTGCTGCTCGTAAACTAGCCTTAAGTCTCGTACTACGCCCTCTATTGCTCATCACCCCCCTCCCCCCCTCCGATTTTCCCCCGTCATCACCCACTCCGTCCTCCATCACCACCACCCCTCTTCTTCCCCTCTCTCCCATAACCCTCTTCCTCTCACTTGCACTTGTTTACTACATTCATGGGCCCTCCGTGGAATGAGTCGGAAACCCTTTTGAGGCAATAATTATCCTTGTAACTCTCTCCCATTTCCGTTTTTCTTTTCACTCTTCCCCCCCCCTCTCCCTTTACTCTTCCCTCGTTTCTCCCTCCACTTTTTCACCTTCACCCACCCTCACCCCCTCTCTCGTGACTCCCTTCTCACGTGTGTGCCTCGTAAGTGGACAGGGAAGTGCCACCAGACTGCCCAGATTGGGTTACTGTCCGAGGGGTTTCTCTTCATTGCACTGCCTCAATTATCACGAATGGTTTTTAACTGTTCTGTGTTCCAGCTCCTTCACGTGCAGGGGGAATGAGGCGGGATGTGATGATGATTTTGGTGGTGGTGGTGGTGGTGGTGTATATTCCAGACAACATAATTACATGTACAGTATTAACTATACAGTGACGTCCATTGCTTGTTTAAATTTTCAGATTGTATTGGTGTATCGCTGCAGATATATCAGACATGTATCACCATTATATACTGAAGTCAAATTCCCGTCTGTACCATCAGAACTAAGCACTCCGAGTTGCACCACTCCAAACAACCTGGTCGCTAATGGCCAGCACCCGTACTAGGGCCGCTATAATGCCCTCCCATTGGCCCTGATTCCCCCATGCCAGCTCGTCTGATAGGCGCTGCTGGCTCGGGATTGGCAGGGGCATTCTGAGCGGCCCGTTAGTGCGAGGTTGGCATAACTTTACCCCCTTTAGTAGGAGGAGGGACTGTCGTTTTAGACCCATCACTGTGAGGAGGTACCGTTGCGTCTAAGAATAATCGTGGGGAGGAGTCAAGAAAATAGGTACCGGGTATCTTTCATTTCTATCTGAAAAAAATAAAAAAATGCATCTGGCTAAGTACAGTGAAAACCCTCTATACGTCTGCGTGTTTCAGACGGATCTATTTTTCCACTATGTATTCTCAAAAATTTGGGAAGATACCTGTGTCTACCTAAACAAAATGTAGTCGTAATGGGATAATATGCCTCTGTAAATTGGGAAATGTAAAAACATCTGTACATTACCATCAAAACCACTTAAAATATATAGCAGTTTCGAAAAAAATATTGCAGTTTCGGACACTTCACCAGCATGTACGTGTCCGCCATTGTTAAAAGATGTCTAGGCGCAAGACGTATAAATTTAGTGTAGGCAAGGGGCACAGACACACACAAACCCTACTTTCATCCCTCCGATTTACCTTACTGTCACCCCTCCTCTCCTCCATCTTAGTCTTTTACCTGGGCATTAGACAGATGTACGGAGCATGTGTCTCCCCGTGACTGATCGACTGCCTGAGAGAGAGGTAAAGCCGTATAGTTTTGGTCCTTTAGTTGTGAGGTGGGAATTGAAATCTCTTAACGACGATCCTCTTGAAAAACTAATCATCATTATTTCCAGTCTGGGAGAAAGAAAAAAAGTGTAGGTAGGATATCTTGTTTTTAGTTTCATAGGTAGGAACTAGATCCTTAAAGACCATCATTTTTGTTTTTTCATGCAAAGCCAAATCCGTATTGACCAGATTTTACCTTTTTCCTTGATGTAAAAACTAAACTCGAGTAGCCATGAGTGTTTTAGTTCGTGAGGTAAAGATACGTCCACATGGTTGATATTATTTTTAGTTCGTAAGGCGAAAGGAAAAATTCTTAGGTTTATATTTTTCCAGAGGCAAAAACTAAACCTGTACGAGACGTCCTTGGTTGAAGTCTATGAGGTAAAAGCTAAATCCGCATAATAGTCATAATTTTTAGTTCATAATGTAAAAACTTAAATTTGTATAGCGTTATTTTTTTAAGGTGGGTAAAAACTTTATCCATGTGATCGGGATGCCTATTCTTAGTTCGTGTATTGTGGTGAGGTTGGGGAACCAAGGATGAGGTGGACGGATGTGTGAAGAGGTATCTGAAAATGAATTGGAGAGAGGGCAGACTGATGAGGGGGGGACAGGGTGACATGGAAGTAATTCATTGGTGGGTACTGTGACTTTAGATAGACAGATAGATAGGTATAGTCTTGAGGTCGTTTCGGTAGGTTGATATTTTGGTAAGTTAGGAGTGGCTGTGATTCTCGCTTGCCAGAGTTCTAAAATAATTTCTCATCTCTTTCCATTACTGGGGCGGCAGTGAGTGCATGAATGGGAATAGTTGAATTACAGGTACCTTAGTTTTATTGATGAACTTTGTGTGGAGGCAGGCTGTGTGGCTTGGTGTGCATGATTTACTAGTGCTGTTTGGGCTGAGGCCGGTGTTTGTCAGCGATACGGGTGTGTTGATTGCACTCACGCCCAAATGAAATCCACCGACTCGGTTATGAAGCGGGGAGAGGAGTGAACATGGTGTGTTTGATGGTGTGAAGTGAGGTTTGATGATACGAAGTGGGAAACATGTCGAGTGTTATTTGATAGTTGTTGTTTGCGCAGAAGATAGAAAATTAAGTAAAATATCAGATCAGATTCGGTCTTTAGGCAGAACTGGAGAAACTATTATTATACATTAAAGTAAAACCTACGTGATTGCTTCTAAATAGGTGTCATCCCTTCATCTGTGTACGGCCAAAATGAATGTTCTGTGCAAAATGTGTTAAACTTGTGGAATATCATTAATACATGATGAAGGTTGACCGTTGTTGGTAAAAATAATTAAACAGGCATTAGCAGAAGACCAAATAAAGGAAGGTATTTTAGAACGGTTGAGATGAATACCGAGTGACAAGCAAAATTTCTGTTCATTGTTGTCAAGGATTTAGGAAGCATTAAGCTGAATAAGACCAGATTGCCTTTTGAACCAAACTTGGAATAGATAAGAATGTGCTTTTTAGGAGAGAGGTAAAAGCACCCAGTATGACGGGAGTAAAATTTGTCAGCCATTGTTGTTGAAGGTTTAGAAGACAGTAAGTAGAGTATGACCAGATTGCGAACTGATCGTAACTTGGAAGTGAGGAATGAATTTTCTTGGCAGACTGGAATAAATTGCAGATAAAAGTTAAATTGGCGTTCGTTTTTTGTTGAACGGTGAGTAAGCATTAAGCAGAATAAAGTCATTGTGCATATTAAACGTAACTTGTGAAGAATGGAAGGCAAGACAATTAGCTTTAGTGCAATAGCATGTTAAAATACCGTATTAATCTAGATATGTTGTAATTCAGGGCAAGGTAATGACCATTATAGGTGTGCGGAAGAGTAGGAGGGCACTCGCTTGGAAAATTGCAAGATCATTACGTGGTACTATAACATAAAAAACTAAATCTTCAACAGGAATAAAAAGTGTTAGCTGGGAACATCATTGCAATCAGAGTGAGGCTAATAAGAGCTGTAAACGTAAAAATGGCGAGAGTAAAAGATAAAGAAGGTAAAATGAGACGAGAAACCACACAATTACGACATGAAAGAACGAAACCTGAATAAGAGTAAGAGGAAGCCTTGGTTAATTGTAAGACTGGTGGAGTGAATGGGGGGGAACTTGAGAGGCCAGGGTGAGCCAAAAGAGAGAGAGAGAGAGAGAGAGAGAGAGAGAGAGAGAGAGAGAGAGAGGAGGGGAGGGGGGTCGAAACGAAGTAATTTGGAGAGAAGAGTAGAAGTGGTTGAGAAAGTAAATCAGGAAGAAGGGTTGGAGGTGGGCGGGGGCTGTTAGAGGAGGGGGATAGAAACGATAGGAACGCCGCTTTTTTACGTATACGACCAGGGATCAGTTACTTTTATATAATTAACAGGACACAAACGTAACAGTAGACACACAGAAAAACCATATAACGCGTAACACTCGTCTGCCTTTGCGTGCATCGATTTGAACCTCTCGCCTAAGTTTACACAGCTTGAGAATTAAAAAAAAAAATCCTTGTCAGCTGTGATATGATAAGCTTGATAAGGTAAACAAAGGTGGAACAAAAACCTTACATAGTACTTAGCTCAGTTAAATTGTCGAGAGTGTAGTGTCATTAGGATAACTATTGATTTCCATTATACTGATATTTACTGTATTATAGTAGTACCTTCGTAGTTTCGAATATTAGTGCTTAAGAGTATCCCAATAGAAGGCAGGATCTTTTGCTTTATATTATTAATTTGTAATGTGTCTGACTCACCGTTTGACCTCATAAATATTTTATGCGCAGTACTAAGTTTCAGGATCTTTTGTATCACCAAACGCTTATTCTATAACATTTTTAGGGTACGCGCGCGCGCGCGCGCTACAAATGAATACCATGTTAAGGAATCACTTTCGCATAGTAATGTTAAGGTCAGCAGGATGTAGTTGAGATTGAACCGTGTAGAAATGTCAGGAGCAAAAGTCAAGGGCAAAATGCTGAGCTGATAATTGATTTTATTTTATTTTATTATAATTATTATTATTTTTGTGCCTTTAGAATGATGTTTAAATTTATGTGGGACCCTTCGTAACAAAATCAGTCGCACACTGCCTTTAGTGTTCGTACCACATGTACAACTATCAACTACCACCACCACAGCTACCACATCAACTCATACTGCAAACCACCACCCACAGCCCCTTATCCATATTTACCCCAACTAGTCTGCCATTAACTCACAATTATTACACATTTTCTCTTGACATTCCTAGCACATTTTTACACTAAACAGTATACCAGCACCACCACCACCACCACCACCACCACCACCACTACGACATTTACTGATAATATAGTATAGTACTAATAATAGCACCACCATCACGTTCACATTACCATCTACACACAGTCGCAAGTTTCTCTCAGTATTCCTACCACAATCATATTACAATGCCACGTTACAAATACTGTCGTAGTAATAAATACCAACAACCACCCACCAACACACGTAACACAAATACAGTCCCCAGCTGGTCTCAATATTCCTACCAACCACTATCATAACATCTCAATATCCTTACCACATTTGCCGCAATCAGTTAACATTACCACCATCGCCACCACCCGGTCCACTACTACCACAGTTCCCACGTTTACTGATAATATAGTAATAATACCACAACCAGCATACTCGGAATTGCAAAGGCGGCTCGTTGTCTGTATTCCTATCACGTATACTACCACCGCCACTCCCACCCCCAGACTCACCTACCTGCCTACCTGTCTGCGTGCGTTCTTGCCTACCTGCCCAAGAGTTGTAATGTTTTATTTTTTATTTTTTTTCTCTTACTCTTCGCACTCGATCGCTTTCACGGAGACATTTTGGGACTGACCTCGCGTTACGTAGTGGTGGCACCATTTTGACCCCCCCCCCTCCGTTCCATTGTCCGGTTCTCCACGTTCTTTCTCTTTCCCTTTCATCAGGTTATATTTTCCTACACATTCTTTCCCCCCGTCGTTTTCCTCCTCATTCTCCCGTCATATTCCTCCTCTTAGTCTTCTGCGCTGAGGTTTATCTATGCATCTGTCAATTTATCTGACTGTCTGGCTCTGTCTATGTGAGGCCATCCTTCATCCAAAACCGTACCCAAAATGTACTAGAGATCACAGTTTCATGTCGACCTTGCTCAATTTTGTGTGTGTTTTATAAGTAGACAGAGTTGGCGTTCGCATTTCAGTAGGTTCGGAGTTCCTGCTAGGTCATTCTTGGAGTCTTTTACGATACACTTAACCTGTTCGTTTTGTTGTTATTACCTTGATATTCCCGTCTGTATACTTCTTTTGCTAATGGGTTTTTGATGCCCCACCGCGGTCGTCTTTAGCAGGGTTGAGTTACGTTATTTGCTCCTTAATTTTGTTCCTGCCTCATGAATTTTACTCACAGTACGTTTAGTAATGTCCTTCTCTGTTGGCTGTTATTGTATATTTATATGCACAACCTGTCTTGGCGAACTTTGGGTATTTACAATTAAAATTTTGCCGCATTTGTGTCCTTTTCACCTCATCCCCCCCCCCTTTAAGCTGTCCCTTTTCTTCCCCTCCTTCCCTCCATCTCCCAGCCGTCCTTGCTAGCGTTTTCCCTCCCCTCCTACAGCACCTCCTTCCCTACCCACTCTTTCCCCTGACCTGGTTTCCTCTCTGTCATTGGTTTCCACTCTCACCTTCACCTTCTCTGCTGCACCCGATTAGCCCCCCTTCCCCATCCCCCCTTCTGTCTCCACCTCCCGTCCCCATCCCCCCCTTCTATCTCCACCTCCCGTCCCCTTCCCTTCCTGTTGTTCCCCTCCCCTCACCCAACTGTATCAACTTTGTGTTCGCTCTTATGATACCCCTTTTCCCCCCTCCCTGTAACTCGCATCAACTCTTCCTCTCTTCCCAAACATCTACTCTGATTCCCTTCTCTTTATCACCTCTCCCTTTCCTCCTTACATTTCCAGGCCTCCCTCCCCACCACTTTCCCCTTCGTCCCCCTTTCCTCTCCATCTCTTCCTTTCCCTCCCTTTTTCCTCTCCATCTCTTCCTTTCCCTCCCTTTTCCCTCTCCATCTCTTCCTTTCCTTTCCCTCCCCTTCCTGCCACCTACACCCAGGTCCCTCTCCTCCACTTTCCTTCCCCTCCTCCCTCCTCCATCGTCACCATCCCAATCTCATTGTCTCTGTTCCACTTTGGTCCAGTTTTTCCCCTATTGTCTCATTTTCCACTTTCTAATTTTCGAGCTTCACCGGCAGTGATTTTGTGTGTGTGTGTGTGTGTGTGTGGGTGTTTTTTTTTTATGTTTTTTTTTCCTCCCTTTAGTTGTCTTGGCCATTACGGACACGTAAATCTATTTGTCTTCATTCTTGTGTACTCACCCAACCTTCCTTTTCTTGTCTGTTCGTGTGTAGTATATTCTCTCTCTCTCTCTCTCTCTCTCTCTCTCTCTCTCTTTCTCTCTCTTTTTTCTCTTTCCTTTTTTTTCCA
>JAGKTI010016553.1:0-19340 GCA_018397915.1 Birgus latro
TGCAGTGTCAGTGAAGTTTGTATATTATCGGTACTTGTGAAACCAGTGTAGTGTTGCTGGCAAAGTGAAGTGTTATTGAAGTTTGTATATTTTCGGTACTTGTGAAAACAGCGAAGTGTTATTGTGAAATAGTGAAGTGTTGTCAAGCATTAAGTGTAATTGCAGTTAGTAAAGTTTGTGCAACTCCAGTGCCTGTGGGAATAGTGAAGTGAAGTAGGTAAGTGGTAAGTGGAATTATTTGGAAAATAGAGACAGCAAACTTTAAAAGCCATTGTTTATTTTCGCCTCAGCTGATCTTGTGTGCTGTACACCAAAAGGCTGACGATAGGAAGAACAACTCACTGGGCAACATCCTTCCTGTACTGTACTACTTCCTGTACTGTACTACTGCCTGTGGCAGTGTGAGGTGGGGACGTAACACTGGTGTCAGGAGTGGGATAATTTACGTGCTGCAGTGAGTCTAACCTTCGACATGGAAGCAGGAGGTGTGCAAACAAGGTTTCAAGCTCAGCAGGAGGAGGAACTGTCCCTGGCAACAATTATGAAGCTATTACAGGCACAGAAGATAGAACTCAAAGAACAGTTACAAGCGCAAAGTGCCCAACTACAGGCACAGAATGAAGGACTGAAAGAACAACTGCAACCACAGAGTGAACATCGAGAGGCACAACGTGAAGAACAAAAAGAATGATATGAACAACTTCAAGAGGCATTACAGGAGCAACAGAGGGAATTACAGCTGAGGATGGAAGGACAGCTGGATGCTTTCTTGGGGGAAATGAAGGAAGAACAGGAACAATTGAAGAAGGAGGTATACACTGAGCTACAGCAGCAGAAGTATGAAGTAAGCAATAATTTGACTGAGTGCAAACAGCATGTAGACGACCAGTTGAAGTCAGTTAGTGAGGAAACAGTGTCGGAGTGCAAACAGCATGTGGACAACCAGCTGAGGATTGGTGAGGGAATAGTGATGGAGTGCAGACAGCCTGTAGATAACCAGCTGAATCATGTAGTTGACCATCTGTAGATAATTAGTGAGGAAATTGAGGCTGTAGAAAATTATTGCACTGTTGAGCCTCAAATTAGTGTACAGGGAACATATGAAAGGAATGGACAGTGTATGTTGAATCTTGACGGATCCCAAGCATCTAGAAGTAGCATTGCAGGGTTGGATATTCAGAATGCACAAGTTTAAAGTCCTAGCCGTGATTATGATGCCCCAGTTTTTAAGCCCCAAACTAATGAAGTGCATGGCTATAATGGGGGTTAAATTAAAAAACCTCAGGAATTTGATGGTAGAGTATATTGGGAACCATACCGTCCACAGGATGAGTTACTTACGGATCAGAATGGTTGGGATGATAGTCAGAGGGCAGTGCAGATTGCTATTAGCCTTAAGGGTGCCGCAATGGAAATTCTGGGCCAGATTCCAGTGGAATAGTTATCAGTCCCCAGTAGATGTGCTGGAGCGCAGATATGGAACCATGTGCCAGACTAAGGTTTACAGAGCAAGATTCCGGAGCTGTGTACGGGCTTGAGGAGAATCCCTACAGCAGCTTGCACATGACCTGGAGAGTATGACACATAAGGCATACCCTAGAGCTGCACCTAACCTGTTGGCTATTCTTCTGAGGGACCAGTTCATCGATGCCCTTGACAGTGCAGAGTTGAAAGTGCAAGTGAAGCGGCCACAACCCAGAAGCATACAAGAAGCACTAACCAGGGCTCTAAGAGTGAGTTTTATGTCAGGTCCAGTAAGTCCACTTTTCAGACAGGTTATAGTGCAGAATTCGAGGCAAGAAAGGGGCAGGTATGTGAAACGGAAAAATTTAATGTAAGTTGCTGGTACTGTGCAAAGCCAGGACGCAGGAAAGTGGATTGCAAGAAGTGGAAGAGAGAACAGGGGAAGATCAGAGGAAGTTGCTGGTTCTGCAGGAAGCTGGGACACAAGAAGGTGGATTATTACAAATGGAAGAAGGAGCAAGAACGAAACAGTGCAAGGAAATCTCATATTGCAACAAATGGGTGTTGGACATGTAGTGAGGTGGGACACTTCAGTTCTGAGTGTCCAAAGAAGAAAAATGATGATAAGAAGGAAGTTGCAGAAGACCGGAAAGAAACGGAAAACTAGTGGAGACCGGTGTGAAGGGGCAATCACCAGCCAGCTTTTCCCAAGTAGCCTCATCACTGAGAAAATGCAAGAGAATGGCAATCAACAGTGTGCGAATAGATGGAAAGAAGTGTTCCCTGGTGATTGATTTGGCCTCAGAGCAGGCTTTTGTGAGGCCTGATATGTTACATCATCGGTATCTACCTTAGTCATCAGAACAACTGTGTGGCGTAACTGGGCACTTCGCAGAACAGAGGGGACCCCTGGATGTCCGAATTGAAGTGGCAAGGCAAGAGGCTACTCTACCAGTCTATATGGCCAATGTGGAGGATCCTTGCCTTCTGGGTTTGGGCTACCTGATATCCATGGGATGTGAGCTGGACTTCTGCTCTATGAAGCTGAAGGTACGGGGAAGGTTGGTTCCCATCACGGCAGTGAAACGTATCGGTTCTGGTGGTGAGGTGAGGGCGCTCTGCACTACAGTGATACCCCCAAAATTAGAACTGTTGCTCCAGTGTAAGGTGAGTGGCTCTTTTGACAGCTGTGTAGGGGTAGTGGAGCCTGGTGTAAGGTGCAAGACGAAGGCCGGAGTGATGGTGGAGAGAACACTGGTGGAAACAGGTGTGGGTGAAATGCCGGTTGTGGTGGCCAATTTCTCCCGTGAGCTACAGAAGATCAATGAGGGAGAAATTCTGGGACTGTGCCAGGCTGTGGTCCCTGAGTGGCATCAGAGGAAGGCCTGTAAAAGGAGAGTAGTCAAGGAAGACGGGTACATGCCAGGCCACCTACAAGACCTATTTTCAAGGAGTTGCCAATGCCTGGACGGCTCACAAGTGCTGAAGTTGAGGCAGCTGCTGATGAAGTTTGCTGATGTCTTCTCCACTGGAGACCTAAACCTGGGGTGCACTGATCTAGTGGAGCATAGTATAGACACCAGGGATCACTGCCCAATTAAACAGCAGGCGCAGAGGATGATGCCAACCCAACAACAAGAAATGGAGAAGGTGACGGAGAATCTCCAAAGTCAAGGGGTAACAGAAAAGTCCAGCAGTCCTTGGTCAACAGCAGTGGTTCTGGTAAGGAAGAAGGATGGCTCAGTTAGGCGCTATGTAGATTATCAAGCCCCGAATGATGTGACAGTGAAGGATGCATACCTCTTGCCAAGAACTGATGACACCCTGGATGCTCTGTCAGGTGATAAGTAGTTCTCCACCCTAGACAAGAAGGCAGGACATCATCAGATCGAGGTTGCAGAGAAGGACAAAGGAAGACAGCCATTTCATATGGGTGGGGTTTATGTCAGTTTGAAGTGATTCCATTTGGTCTATGCAATGCCCCAGCTACTTTCGAGCGTCTAATGGATCGCATAGTGGAAGGCTTACACTGAACGGACTTTCGAGCAGGAATTGGAGAGGCTGTCAGAGACGTTGAAGAGGATCCACACAGCACACTTCAAGCAAAAACTCCAAGAAGTGCTACTTATTTCAGAAAGAAGTAAAGTACCTGGGACACATTGCAGGCGAAAGCGGTGTCCATACTGACCCGGAGAAGATGGCAGCTGTGGAAAACTGGCCAGTTCCAACTTGCGTGAAGGAGCTACAGAGTTTCCTTGGCTCGTGTACCTACTACCGGCGTTTTGTCAAGGACTTTTCGATGATAGCTGCACCTCTGCACAAGCTGTTGAGGAAGAGGCAGAAATGTGCATGGACAGCAGAGACTCAGAAAGCCTTCAACAAACTCAAGCATGCATTGGCAAGCTCTTCAGTATTGCCGTACCCTGATCAGAGTCAGCCATTTATCTCGGACCGTGATGTTTGTGATTATGGTATTGGTGGAGTCCTGTCGCAGAAGAAAGATAAGAAGGAGTATGTGGTGGCGTATTACAGCAAGAAGCTTAGCCCACTGGAGCAGAAGTATTGTATGACTCGTAAGAAGCTCTTGGCATTGAAGGGCCTTGATTTCTTCCATCCATACATGTTTGGGTCAAACTTCATCATCAGGACGGACCATGCAGCACTCAAGTGACTGAAAATGCTAAAGAATCCAGAAGGACAACTGACACACTGGCTCGGGAAGCTAGCACAATGATGAGGCGCAGCACTGTCTTGGGCGGGTACATGGCAATGCTGATAGCCTGAGTCACCGGCTTTGTGATCCAGAGTGCCGGCAGTGTAGTAATAAAGATCATAGTAAGAAATTCAGCCGTACTGATGAAGAAGACCTGAAGAGGATGCAGATGGAGGATGCAACCAGTGCTAAAGTGGCTGCAGCAGAGTACAGTGCAACCATCTTGGGAAGAGGTTTCCAGGTTAAGCCCTGCGACCATGAGTACTGGCGTCAGTGGGACCTTCTTCATTTGAATAACGGACTACTGGAGCGTAAGTGGGAGACACCCGATGGCCTCAACAAGTATTGGCAACTCGTATTTCTGAAGATGAGGTCCGAGATCTTGGATGAGTCCCACAACCAGAACACTAGTGGGCACCTGGGAGTGAAGAAAACTCTAAGCCAGCTGTGACAGAGGTTCTACTGGATTGACAAGCATCAGGATGCTGATGAGTGGTGTCGGGCCTGTGATGTGTGTTGTGCCAAGAAGGGACCCAAGATACGTGGTTACAACCCTGTTCAGCTGTACCAAGTGGGTACACCGATGGAAAGAGTCGCAGTGGACATTGCTGGACCTCTGCCACTCACTGAAAGAGGAAACCAGTATATATGTGTTGCCATGGACTACTTCACAAAGTGGCCAGAAACCTATGCCATCCCCGTTCAAGAGGCTACGATTGTTGTTCAGGTGTTGGTTGACCAGTTTTTCTGTCGTTTTGGGATGCCAGAAGAGCAACATTCAGACCAGGGTAGAAACTTCGAGTCTGCTGTTTTCCGTGAGTGCTGCAAGTTACTGGGAATGAAGAAGACCAGGACGACTCCACTAAGGCGACAGTCAGATGGGATGGTGGAGAAATTCAACTGGACCCTGGGACAAGAATTGGCCAAGTACTGTATAGAGGGAAAATCAAAATGGAACCAGAAATTACCTACGTTGCTGATGGCATGTCGGTCCACATCCCGTGAGTCTACCGGCTACACCCCTGCAAAACTGATGTTGGGGCATGAGTTACGTTTACCCGTTGACTTGTTAACCCGCCCCTTACTGACCACTTTCTTGCCCAACCCACCCCCAGAACCCAACCGATTTTCAACTTGTCTTTTTTTTTGCTCAGACCTCCGCTTTTAGTAAGAAACATCGAAATTCAGTGAGAAAGCGCTCACCTGAAGTAAAATAAAAAAACTAAACAGGTTAGATGCCCCTCACCTGGCTACAGCTTTCTATGATGTCACGCTTCATAAAAGACGCTCCCTATGCGAGGGAAACTTAACCAAAACCACTCAGCCTCGTAGATATTTATTTACTTAGTACGAATTTATATTTAGTACAAAAGTATATTGCTTTTCACACAATATATAGGCGATATAAGCGTTGTTCCCTCACCAAACACATCAACATACCGCACCTACCTTGGTGATGTTACCTCTTCATTACTTCTGTTCATTACTAACTCTGGTGCCATGTAATCTTAATCCTCCACATCAGGAATCACTTTCGCCTTGAATTTCATCAACAGAGAGACCGTGGTGCTACGTGTCTTTACTGGTCAGGTCACTGCTGACAGGTGAGTTGCAAGAAAATGACGCACCCCCGAGGGGGTGGGGTTGCACAGGGTCTGGCAGTGTTGCCGCCTGGCTGGTGGTAGAGGAAGGTCTCCCACATATGCATACAAAAAATCACCCACAAATCTTGAAAAATGTGGAAACAACGTGCCTTTCAATTGTATGATGTACGATGCACATCGGGGGGTCTCAGCGTGAAAAAAAGTTGTGATGTGCATCGTATGTCAGGGGTACTGGGTGGGTTAATGGGAAGACCACCTGGTGAAGAGCTGCCTACAGACACCTCCAGCTATGCGAAGCATTTTCAGGAAAGGCTGGCTGAGGAACATCTTGAAGTGCGAGGAGCCCTCAAGTTTTCAGGAGAGGTGATGAAGTGCAAGTATGATGCCAAGGTAAGTGAGATGAGCTTCAAGGATGGTGACAAGGTTTGGTTATACAATCCTCAGCAAAAGAAAGGAGTCACTGAAGCACCATAGCCCATGGAACAGGCCTTACACTGTGCTGGACTGCCTATCACACATAATGTATCGGATTTGGGGAGCCAGGAAGTCTTGCCCAAAGGTGGTACACGTGAACCGTCTGTAGCAGTATCATGGGCCAGGACAGTGCAGATGGGACATCGAGGAATCATGCTCTCCCACAGCTGAGGATGTTGAGGAGGACCAAGGAACTTAAGGGCAAGAGGATTGTGACAGTTTCCTGTGGAAAGAAGTGAATTGGGAAGAGGACCAAGACCGCCCTGGAGGAGTGGACTGAGTGGAGGAGCAAGGACATCAGCAGAAGCAGCACGAAGAAGATCTAATAAGTTGAAGGATTATATTGCGTATAGTTAGATGGTTCATTAGGATTAAGGTTTGTGTTTGTATATACTGTACGGTTTTGTCGGGAAGACAAAGTACTAGGGAGGGGTTAGTGTTAACCTGCCCCGTCCCGACCACTTTTTTACCCAACCCACCCCCAGAACCTGACCGATTATCAACTTGTCTTTTTTTTGGCTCAAACCTCTGCTTTTGGTGAGATACATCGGAAATTCAGGGAGAAAACGCTCACCTGACTAAAAAATATACTAAACAGGTGAGAGATCCCTCACCTGGCTACCGTTTTATATTACGTTGCGTTCCATAAAAGACGCTCCCTAGGCGAGGGGAACTTTACCAAAACCACACACCCTCGTTAATATTTATTTGATATGAATTTATATGTAGTACACGGGTGTATTGCTTTTCACACAGTAATATAGGTGATATAAGCATTGTTCCCTCACCAAACACATCAACAAATTGCACCAACCTTGTCGATGTTACCTCCTCATTACTTTTGTTCATTACTCTGGTGCCACACAATCTTTGTCCTCCACATCAGGAATCACTTTTGCCATGAATTTTGTCGTCGGAGAGTCCGTGGTGCTACGTGTCTATACTGGAAAGGCCACTGCTAATAGGTGAGTTGCGAGAAAATGGCGCACCCCCCGAGGGGGGGGGGCGGGTTGAACAGGGTCAAGCAGTGTTGACACCTGGCTGGGGGTAGAGCAAGGTCTTCCACATATGCCTACCAAAAATCACACGCGAATCTTGAAAAATGTGCAAACAATGGGCCTTGCAATTGACTGAGTAAAAAGGCAAAAGCTGGCTTGATCCTGATTTTCAGTACGAATACGGACTGCGAAAGCACGGCCTATCGATCCTTTTGGCTTTTAAGAGTTTTAAGCAAGAGGTGTCAATGGGTCTCAGCGTGAAAAAAAAGTTGTGACGTGCATCGTACGTCGAGGGGACGTGGCGGGTTAAGAAGTGGGATTTGGTGCTCGAGAAGCTTCTCGGCGTTTCCCATACGATAATTCCAGTACAGGGACAAGCCAGAGTTGCCATTTAGCCTGCTTCTATGAGCGTAGTTATTTCGTAAGTTATGCATTAATTTTTCTGCTCTTTTCTTTATAATGTTTTATGTGATTGCTTGTTAAATTATGTAATATAATTTACGTTCATATGGTAAATGATTTAGAGTGTTATGTAATGTAAGGAAACGCTTGCATGTTTTGGTTGTCTCCGAGTTGGTAACTGTACTCTCTCGCTCTGGAGTACACCTGAACTGTGGAACAATGTATATAATTCTAGAACAATGCAAGCTTATATAAGGATGGGGAAGAGACTACAGCAAGTTTAGTTCAGTTAGAGTGTACTGCAGTGTCAGTGAAGTTTGTAAATTTCGATGCTTGTGAAAACAGTGAAGTGTTGTTGGCAAAGTGAAGTGTTATTGAAGTTTGTATATTTACGGTGCTTCTGAAAACAGTGAAGTGTTATTGTAAACGTAGTGAAGTGTTGTCAAGCATTAAGTGTAACTGCAGTTAGTAATCTGTACAACTCCATTTCTTGTGAGAATAGTGGAGTGAAGTTGGAAAGCAATAAGTGGAATTATTTGGAAAATAAAGACAGTGAACTTTAAGAAGCCAGTGTTCATTTTCGCCTCAGCTGATCTTGTGTGCTGTACACCGAAAGGCTGACCATAGGAAGAACAACTCACTGGGCAACGTCCTTCCTGTACTGAACTACTGCTGTTGGAGCCTGTGGCAGTGTGGGGTGGGGACGTAACAATGTATACACCGTATATATATAACCCAAGTCTCATTTCATATATACAACCCAAAGACTCATCTCAGATAGATAGATAGATAGATAGATAGATAGATAGATAGATAGAGAGAGAGAGAGAGAGAGAGAGAGAGAGAGAGAGAGAGAGAGACGGTCATACTGGCGTGCAGCAATATTTAATGCCACATCACTTCATTCATGTGTCAGAATCTCACAATAACTTTCTTCCTCTCCCCAGCGCTAACTCAGTGCAGTCAACCAAGGACGATGGAGTTTTGCCAGTCTCAGCTGGACAATTGCGTCCAGGTAACACATTTCACAAGTTATTATTTTTATTGTTTTTTGGCTTCAATTATTACACCTGTTAAACGTTTGGCAACAACACACATTCTCTCGCTTTCTCTCTCTCTCTCCCTCTGTTGAAATTTACTCTCATTCAGGCTGTCTTTATTAAAGTCAACCGCTGTCGTGTGTTTAATGCTTTTATGTGCTGTTTTTTATTATTTTTCTATTTGCTGTTTAATGACTTGATTGCTTTTTCGTTTTTACTTTAGTCTTAGCTTGGTGTCTATTTCTTGTCTCTTTTTAGTCGTAATCAGTGAAATCCGGCGGCATTTAACCATACCTGTTGCACAGCCGGGAAAATTTCTTCCATCCATCCATCAATCAAACCTGTTGGTACCACAAAAACAGTCTCATCGCTTTTATATCTAAGCCTTTGAATCTGTCTTAAATATGATTCTGAAGCATCTGTCCATTCGTAATCTCTTCTCTGATTGTCGGTATGTTTCAGTCAGAGATGCTCTACTGGCGATTTTAAATGAAGGGGTATCAGTTGTATATACAGTGAAAGGAAAATATTCTCCCGAGCTAGACGTTATTAGGTCATATAGCCCTGCTAGGTGAGACGAGGGCGCTACCCCGGCATGGCAGCTACTGGGCGTGGCTCGAATTCACGACTCCCCGGTCCCGAGTCCGACGCTCTGCCATTGAGTCACCCTTCCCCCCCAGTTATATATAAGGCTGACTGTATCTACTTTTATCTTCACTTCAGTTATAAGACGCTACAATGAAACTCGAGTGAATCATAGGAAAAAATAAATAAAACCATGACAGTTGTTATTTATTTTTGTGACTGAGTTCTCGTAAATTATAATATTAAGTATGGATAAATATTGCCGCACCCTCTCAGTGGACATACGGTAGTAGTAGCGGTAGCAGCAGCAGCAGCAGCAGCAGCAGCAGTAGTGTAGTAATAGTAGTACTTGCAACCCCAGATTCATTTGAATGTAAACCCAGTGACTGCAGGCTGAAGGTACCCTTCTGCTATGGACCACCCTCCTCCTTTTGGGGGAAAGGGTGTACGTTACGGGAGAGTTGTATTACCAGGCAGTGGGGCCACCTGCTCATATCGGTGCCACCACTTGAAGGGGTCCCTCTCCAGCACCGGACATACCGTAAACTGAAAACAAAAAATAGTAACATGGTGGTAAATATCGGTCTGTAATAAGTCAGATTAAATTTACCTTGCTTCATAGTCAGGTCAGACTCGTTAGGTAGAATCTGGGTGGGATAAATCTAGATGTGTTGGTGATTAGCGGATTTAATCTACTTGCATGAATCTCCTTTTGCTCTTTACTATAATATTTCCAAGTCCAGATCAGTTTTTGTACACTGCGTGGTGTTTTTTTTCACATTTCCTGCCGGTGTCTGTTGGAGGGTTTGGTGGGCGGGGGAGAGCCTTCTTTATTGCTATCCCTGTTTTATTCTTGTAGTTTAGTCACACTCGTGTAGGAGCTGCCTAGCATGGCCTACTGCAGTTATCTTCTTTTCTTATGATCGTATCTTCTTATGTATAAAACGAGAAGAAATATTTCACCCAGACTCACCCTGCAAGACTGCAAACTAATGGGTCGTAATTATTCATTTATATTTATTATTTAACCATGTGGCTTCTAGTATCGTAATGAGATAAAGTTACCCCAGTCTGCTTATGAATGGCAGATGGAAAAGAAAACAATATAAGCTTAGTTCTGTGGGCGGTATTCTCGAGCGGTTACGAAGCTTACTAGCACCTCATTCTTACCTTCCATATTTATTGGCATTTTGGTCTGCGGGGAGGTGGCTGTGTTAGGATGCATCCGGTATGAGAATGAGCATGCTGTTGCGATCCAGAGCAGGTTGAGGCGGGAGGTTTTAAACCACAGTAGCTCATACACTCGCCCATTTACGGTTCTTTTTCTTCGGTAGACTTAGTCATGCTGTCATATTGGCGCTGTCTAATTGAGTACTTAGAGAAAAGAAGCGGCAACGTCACACCTTTGACATCCTCCCAAACAAAATCAGGTATTATGACTGGTTAACATTAAGACAGGCCAAAGTTGGTTAGGTAGAGGGTGGTTTAATGTCAAAACACGGTTTTTCTGATGATTTTTGTGGTTTGATTGCCAGCATTCTTTCATCTAAGCGAAGATGTGATGGTGCCGCATTATTTCTCGGTGAACTCTCTCCGATGTTGCCAATATGCCTGGATGTCTAAGTGTACTAGCAGAACAAAAACACCTGGCCATACTGCCAGCAGTTGCAAGCAGGTACCAGCGCGAGTCCGCGCAGGTTTGCACAGGAATAGTTGACAGTTAACCTGAACCCACGCATGCAGGATGGCTAACGAGCAGCTTAACACTGAGGTTTCACTAACATCATCTCTATGGGAGACATGCCGTTGATGCACAGTGCCCATTTACTCATATCGCACAGGAGACATGCCGTATGATGCACAGTGCCCATTTACTCATATCGCACAGGAGACATGCCGTACGATGCACAGTGCCGTACGATGCACAGTGCCCATTTACTCGTATCGCACAGGAGCAGAAGAGGACTGGAGGAAAAAAAATGTGTGTCTAGTCAGTTAATTTTTATATACATAAACATACTCATCTGGTGACAGCCTTTTTGTCCATGAATTTCCATTACAAGGCAAATCAGAATTTACACCATAGTTACTGTGAGAGATAATGAAGATAATTAGGCTGAAAACTGCACCAATAAAAAAATGTACTCCTGCAAAACTCTACTCCTGGGTAATAATGCAAAACTTAAGTGCTTTTGCCAAGGTACTGAGCCTTCATCTGAAAAGAAGTATTATGCAAATGTCTCTCACATTTTTTTTTTTTGTATAACTTTTTCCTGCTGGGATGTAAAACCACACATTTCTAACCATACTTGCATACTGCAACCATCAGGGACTATTTTTTAATTATTTCTTAAACTTGCAAACTAGGGTAAAAACAATATTATATTTATCTAGTAGTAAGTATAAAAGTATATGTATCTAGTAGCGTGTAAGTATAACAGTATATGTATCCAGTAGTGTATTACTGTGTCATGCCTACGTGACCATTAGCGCAAGTCTCGGCAACTTTTGAAAATGTGATGACAACTGCAGCCGGGCCGGCTCCCCGCGCCACTGCTGCACCACTGCCGGCAGTTGAAGGGCTGGCTTAGGCCTGTTTCCTTCTCCAAATAAACACTCGTTAAAACTGCATCAGGACTGCTGGCTCACTCCTAATTGTGTGTGAGTGGTGGAACACATTACCAGGATTTTCTTTCACATAACCTACAGGACTAGCTGTTGCACCGGTTCCTTCATCACTCATTATGTTGTACTGTAGGATGCATACAGATTAACTGATCTGTACAGCTTTATCGAAAAAATTCTTTGTTTTATTTATTATTCTCAGTTGTTGTAACTCCAAAAGCAAACTCATACTCATCTGCCTACCTCCATAGGTGGTAATTAAACACCTTTTTGCAGGTTTCAGCCCTGTCTAGGGGATATGTCTTCCAGGAAGCAGTTTGTACTCCAGCATACTGTACTCCGGCAGGACTTTCTTAAGAATGTCATTTACTTTTTTTTTCCTCAGCGCCAGCAATCTTGCTGCCTGCAATTCCCGAGGGTTACGTGTTGACGTTGCCATGGCAACACCAGCCTACTCGCCTCTAGTTCGGACATTCAAATGCTCCAGCTCTCGTTCGCCTCGCCAGCCAGCTCGCAGTCAGGACGCACTCCTATAACCAAATAATTAAGACTCTTTATAACTGCTTCCACAGATCCTGCATGAACTCCACGGTGAGGTGAGCGACCAGATCGCCAAGGCCGTGCCTGGTTATGCTTCTGAATGTTCTGATGAATTGGGCGACCATGTTAATGTAGAGACCCTCCCTTCAACCCTGGCTGGTAAGTTTGTTCTGTCTTCTGCTCCTCTCTCTCTCTCTCTCTCTCTCTCTCTCTCTCTCTCTCTCTCTCTCTCTCTCTCTCTCTCTCTCTCTCTCTCTCTCTCTCTCTCTCTCTCTCTGTCGTTCGTCCACCTTAACAGAGAGATTTCTCAATTTTGTCAACGTATCTCCAGTACTTTAGTGTTTGAGGAGGATATTATTATGACTGTATACTTTACTCTCTATCTCTCTCTCAACAGGAATAAAAACAAAATCCGTCATTGAGGAGAAAGGGTTGATTAATACCAAAGATGGCCACCCTCTGCACGCTCTCATGCAGGGTTGTCCAAACATTGCCCACCCATTTCTCGGCTGTTCCGGGGACGGCTCAGTCAGCGTTATCATGCACTGCTCAGCCAATATCATTTCTATTTCCCATTACGTCTTTTGTGATTTATATTACTTTTTTTTTAAAGTTCACGAATTGTATCGATTTTACTAATTTCAGAGAGGAACCAAAGTATCTGTTTCCTACACCAGCAGACTAAGCCGTCTTTACAAAACACAAGGATTATGATATATACTGTATGTGGATCACCTTGATTATCTCGAAGACAGATAGTATATTTTTTTTATTTAATATTACTATAGTGATAATCATCATCATCATCATCATCATCATCATCATCATCATCATCATCATCCGGACCTCCTTTCCCACCCTAGGGCAGGGTGAGGAGTAGCACGTCCAGACAGCCAAAGTTTGCCCAGTCCAATGGGCCACACATCCATTCAGTCATCATTCAAGCCTCCGGAATCGTGGCTCTATCTAATACGCCAAAAACATTCACCACATTCTGTAGCGTCACATATATCCGATAGAGTCAATCCGGACGCTGTCACGTTAAAAAGGGGTGCCACATCCATGATTATGCACTTCTTCTCACAACATTCATTTAGCCAGCTCTATGTCTTGTCAGTCCCCAAGCCTCACCGACTTCCATTGCTCTCTTCCTCACACACTCATCCGCCATATCCTTCCACCTTCTCCTTGGCCTACCTCCCCTGCTTCCTCATTCGAATTCGCTCAGATATACCTTTTTCACAACTATTATCGTCCATTTTCTCCACATGACCATACCATCCCAGTACACTCTCTTCGATTCTGGTCTCCACAGAATTCCTCACTCCACAGTGTTCACTAATCACATTACTTTGTATCCTGTCCACTCTGTATTCCACATACTGTACATTCCTTAGCAGTCCCATCTCCACTGCTCTTACTCATGACTTTTCATTTTCATGCCACATCATAGTCTCACATCCATATATTAAAGTTGGCACTAACACTCCTTCACGTAAGTCTCGTGCAGCTTCAACACTCAAGCCTGTTTCTTATTTAGGCCTTCATAGCACCAGTTACTTTCTTTCCTTGTGTCACTCTACTTTCCACTTCTGCACATTTTCCCTCCCTTCTCTATCACTGTAAGTGTATATTTGAACTCTCTCACCAATTCCAGTCTCTCTCCATTCACCGTAACATCACATTGGGATTCGCCTTCTGTCTCAATAACCGTCACTTTATTCTTTTCTACATTTACTCCCAAGACACGACGCTCACAGACATCAGCAAAACCCTGCACTAGTCTACCAAGTTCTTGTGCGGTATTTGCGATTATACTCCATTTCACCGAGTCTGGCACCATCCCCGATGTCCTCAACGCCTGTAGTGTTGATGTAAATCCTTTGTACTAGGTAAACCTCTATGTATTACCTCGAGAACCAATATATAAAGGCAATACAAAAAGGTATACCATGTACGGAGAACCTTTATCAGTGCTACGGGTGTTGACAACATCACTGATGGTGCCAGACTCGGTGAAATAGAGCATAGTACTGCATCGTCAGCATACAACAGACTTGAGATATTCCATCCATCAGCACTCATTACCAACGCCATCCCTCTCTCCATTACTCGTGTTTTTCTTCCCTCATCACCTCATCCATATATGCACACAACCTTTTTGCACGCCCACACTGATCGTGAACAATTCATTTAGATGCCCATTTACACACGCATCACCACCATTATACAAATTCTTGACGGCACCTAGCAGCTTACCATCTACACCGTACATGCGCAAAACCTTCCACAGTCCTTCTCTGTCTACTTTGTCGTATGCTTTTTCCAGATTCATGATTGCCATAAATACCTTATGGTCCTTCTCACTTTCTCCATTATATGTCTTACCGCAAATATCTGATTCTCACATCTTCTGCCACTCCTAAAGCCACCCTGTTCATCACTCACTAGAACTTCTGATACTTCTTTTACCTACTCTGTAATAATTCATCCATATACCTTCCCTACCACACTCAGTAAACTTATGCCACGATAATTCTTACACTCACTACATTCACATTTATTTTTGTACAGGGGGTACAATCACAGCCTTTGGTTCCTTCTTCCATGCATAAAAAAAAAAAAAAAACTCTGCTGCCACGGTTTCACTCACCCATGCCTTGTTACATGTCTCCAACAAGCACTTCATTCTGCTCTCTCCACTAGACTTAATCATCTCTGCATACATCTCATCAACCCCAGCTGCTTTCCCATTTTTAGCCCCTCCATGGCCATGGGTCCAGAAATTGTTGGGACCCAGTGGTCTTCCCCGGCACCATTTATTCAGATTTCGAATATCGATTTTTTTTTCTTGCCAAATTGAAGAGAAACATCTGGCACACCACTAATGCTATTTTTAGCTTCTTAAACCCGTCCTGTACTTCGCAGAGAAGCGAGAAAATATTTCGCAAAATGACCGCTACAAGCTGGTGAAAACATATAGAGGAGCTGACAATCCCGCACTAAGAAATATCTATATTTTCACCCCTCAAAAAAATTTCATTTGTGCTGAAATGGATGAAGAAGAGAAGGAGTCTTTCTGGAAAGATGTTGATGAGTGTTTGCAGAGCTTTGGAGCAAATGTGAATGTGGTAATGATGGGGGATCTGAATGCTAGAGTGGGAAATGTAGCAGTTGAAGGTGTAGTTGGTATGCATGGTGTGCCTGGAAGAAATGAAAATGGGGAACGAATGATAGGTGTGTGTGTTGAGCGAGAGATGGTGATTGGGAATACCTTGTTTGAGAAGAAAGATATTTATAAGTATACATGGGTGAGACAGGAGGGTGGAAGGGTTGTTGACAGAGCATTGATGGACTATGTGATTGTTTCCAGGAATGTAATAGGAAGATTGCTGGATGTGAGAGTTTTGAGAGGGGAGGGTGGAGGTATGTCTGACCACTACCTGGTGGAGGGAAAGTTGAGAGTAGGTAAGAGATGGGTGAGAGCTAGGAGAGTTAGGTGTGGCAGGGAGGTTTTGAAAGTGAGTGAGTTGGATAAAAGAGAGAAAATGATAGAGTATCAGGAGAAATTGAGAGATCAGTGAAATGCAGTGAAAGATCAGGAGAGTGGCAGTGTGGAGGAGGAATGGCAGTTGTTTAAGAGTGCTGTGGTGGGGCATGCAGAAGAGGTGTGTGGTGTGAGACGAGTGGGTGGTGGTGTAAGGAAGGGAAGTGATTGGTGGTGCAAGGAAGTAAGTATGGCTGTGGGTGAGAAGAGACATGCATATGAAGTGTGGTTGCAGAGGAGGGATGAGGTGTCATATGAGAGGTATAAGGAAAAGAGGAATAGGGCGAGAAGGGTTGTGCGTGGTGCTAAAGTGGCAGCAGATGAGAGGTGGGGTAGGCGGATGACTGAGAATTTTCAGGAGAATAAGAAAATGTTTTGGAAGGAGGTGAAAAGGGTGCGAAAGGGAGAGTCTGGTAAGGAGGAGCGAGTAAAAGCAGAGGATGGAAGGATGTTAATTGAGATGGATGCAGTAAGGAAGAGATGGGCGGAGTACTTTGAAAGATTGTTGAATGTAGAGGAGGAAAGGGAGGCTGAGATTGTGGCAGGTGGAAGGGTGCAAGGAATAGATGTGTTGGGAGAGTTGAATGAATCCTTGATTACGATGGAGGAAGTGCAAGAGGCAGTAAAGCAAATGAAAACAGGGAAAGCTGCAGGTATGGATGGGTGTGCTGTGGAATGCCTGAAATGTGGTGGAGCAACTATTGTTGACTGGTTAGTAAGATTGTTGAATGTGTGCTTTGTGCAAGGTATGGTGCCAATTGACTGGGCAAGTGCTTGTGTGGTCCCATTATATAAAGGTAAGGGTGATAAGTATGAATGTACTAGTTTTAGAGGTATAAGTCTGTTGAGTGTGGTAGGTAAGGTGTATGGTAGAGTGTTAATTAAGAGAGTTAGAGAGGGTACAGAGGGAGTGATTGGTGATGAGCAGTGTGGCTTTAGGAGAGGGAGGGGATGTGTGGATCAGGTGTTTGCTGTGAGACAGGTGTGTGAAAAGTATTTAGCGAAAGGTAAGGATGTGTTTTGGGCATTCATGGATTTAGAGAAAGCATATGATAGAATTGATAGGGAGGCTTTGTGGAATGTTTTAAGATTGAATGGGCTTGATGGCAGGTTACTAAAAGGAGTGAAAAGTTTTTATGTAAATAGTAGAGCGTGTGTAAGAGTGGGAAATACTGTGAGTGATTGGTTTCCCGTGAGAGTGGGGCTGCGGCAGGGATGTGTGATGTCGCCTTGGTTGTTTAATATTTATATGGATGGTGTTGTAAGGGAGGTGAATGCAAGAGTGTTAGATGGAGGACTGAGTCTGGTGAATGATGATAGAGAGTGGAATCTGAAGCAGCTGCTGTTTGTGGATGATACTGCACTGGTGGCTGATTCAGAGGAGAGATTGAGACAGTTGGTAGAGGAGTTTGGAAGGGCGTGTGAAAGGAGGAAACTGAAAATAAATGAGAATAAGAGTAAAGTGATGAAGTGTACGAGGTTGATAGATGGTAGGAGGATGATTATAGTTTTGAATGGTGAGTTGCTTGAGGAGGTTGAGTGTTTTAAGTACTTAGGGTCACATGTTGCTGCGGATGGAAGAATAGATGCAGAAGTGAAGTTTAGAATGAATGAAGTTGGAAAGGTGCTAGGAGGAATGAAAAAAGTGTTTGGATGTCGTTCACTCAGAATGGATGTAAAGAGAAGGCTGTATGAGGGTGTTGTGGTACCGACTGCATTATATGGGGCTGAAACATGGAATATGGGTGTAGCAGAGAGGAAAAGTTTGAATGTAATGGAGATGAGGTGTCTGAGGAGTATGTGTGGAGTGACGCGTATGGATCGAGTGAGAAATGATGAAGTGCGAAGGAGAACTGGAATTGTTCGGGAGATGGCTGATCGAGTTGAACAGAGGGTGTTGCGATGGTTTGGGCATATGGAGAGAATGGATGATGAGCGATTGGTGAAAAAGATAACTAGATCTGATGTGAGAGGTGTAAGGCTGAGAGGAAGACCACGAATAGGATGGATGGACAGTGTGAAGAGAGCGTTGGATGCGAGAGGGTTGTCTGTTGAGCAAGGAAGAGTGGCTGTGCGTGATAGAAATGAATGGAGAGAAATTGTGAATGAATAAATGATGACGCAGCCCTGAGAGGATATTCTCCTGCATTTTGTCTTATCAGCTGATCAGGTCAGGTGCAGGTAAGGGGCTGGATCCATTATGATGTGGCAGGGGTAAACCAGCTTTGCTGTCGGGCCTTGCTGCGGATGTCACTGACTGCACTGCGTGGTTGACCCTCGTGCGGTGTGGTGCGGTGAGGATCTGTCCCTTCTCCCCTTTGGGGCTAAGATGCGAATGAATGTGTATGAGTGGATGAGTAAATTGGTAGTGTGTTGACCTGTCTCGGCTACCTCCCTTTTCTTGGGGGAAGCAGCCTAGGTATATAGATAGAATAGATAGATATGTGTGTTATGAACAAAATCAATACATAATAGGGGAGGTTTCATTAAGAAAATATATATTAAATTTTTTTCACAATTTTTGAGGTTTCTTGTGTTTATGCAAATATCGAATTATATTTGTTGTCTGTGTGGTTTAGTTTGTCCAAAGAGAGGCGAGAGATGGTATTTTTAGACTCTAATTAGAAAAGGTCCTCCTTTGTGTGTACAGGCTGAACTGCAACGGCCCACTTAGAGCTTGCCATCGTCTCCTACCTCTTCTTCTTCTTCTATCGGCTCTCCCCTTTAGGGGTCGCCACAGCGGATCACCCGTCTCCATCTTACTCTGTCTTCTGCATCTTTTTCTGTTACACCTACCACCCGCATGTCCTCCTTCACTACACCCATAAACCTTCTCTTTGGCCTTCCTTTCTTTCTCCTGCCTGGTAGGTCCATTTCCAGCATCCTCCTCCCGACACACTCCTCATCCCTCCTCCACACGTGTCCAAACCATCTCAGTCTCGCCTCTGTAGCTTTGTCCACAAACTGACGCACGTGCGCTGTCCCTCTAATATGCTCATTTCTAATTCTATCCAACCTCGTCACTCCTAGTGAAAAACGCAACATCAGTTCTGCTACCTCCAGCTCTGCCTCCTGTCTTTTTGTCAGTGGTACCGTCTTCATTCCGTACAACATGGCTGGCCTCACTACAGTCTTATAAACTTTCCCTTTCACTTCTGCAGAGACCCTTCTGTCACAGATCACTCCTGTCACCTTTCTCCACCCACTCCATCCAGCCTGCACTCTCTTCTTTACCTCTCTGCCACACTCTCCGTTACTTTGTACATTTGACCCCAGGTATTTGAATTCATCTACCTTTGCCACCTCTACACCTTGCAGCTTCACGGTTCCCCTGTCATCTCTCTCATT
>JAGKTI010016554.1:0-19339 GCA_018397915.1 Birgus latro
TGAGCTATTCTCGTAATATAAATGTATATAAGAAAGGAAGGGAGAAGCCTGAGTGATATTTATATTCACCTGGTACTACCTAATTTATTATGTATTGTCTAGATTTCCTACGACTTATTTCTTAGCATATACATTAGCAGCTGACATATTCAGCTCATGGCTATCGAGGCTACCGAAATACGTACATCTCAGTTCACTGTCGTCCTTCAACGTGGAAGGACGTCACAGTCATGCCACTCCATTTCTGCCACTTTTGGGCCCATTATAAAAGGCCCTGTGACCTCTACTCCTACTAAACATCGTGTGAGAAGCGGTAAAGGACTGTAGATATATATAAGTGTAATAAAGTACTAGAAATAATCAAGTGTCAGCGTGTACATGAATAAGAAATTACAGAATACGAGCGGCGAATTAGCGCGAGTGGGAGGCTCGTACGCGCTCATGTTTTACATTGCTCTCACAGTTTTTTTTTTGGGGGGGGGAGTATGGATTCCAGACTACTTGGAAATCATTGAATAGTGTTTTTAGTAATAATATCATGCAGTTGTATTCATATTACGGGATGTCGGGAAGTGTAAAGTGGAGACTTAGTTACCCAACTTCAGAAGTCTCCACAAGTCTTACGGTAGTCGACGAGTGCAAAAAAAAAAAAAAAAAACATCCCAGGAGAAAGCAGAAGGTATGTGCCATAGGCATATTTAATTATAATATTCTAGGACTAATAACTGATTTTTGGCAAATATTTTTAAGAAGTCAGTCGGAGTGCGGATTTGCCCTGCGGGATGGGCACGGCGCACCTCCAACAACGCCGCGGTTTAAGGGTTAATGCTGACGATTGTAAAGAACCTAAGGAAGGCAGAAGCATCAACTCTAGGAATTGTGGAGAGAGTAAATGCACTAGAAGGTAACAATACACTATTCCAACACTTCTCTTTGATCATGGAACATATTGACTTAATAATACTACAGTTAGACAAGACTAGGCCTCAGTATCAGTCTTTCATGAAAGGAACTGCTAATGCAGGTAACGGAGGGATCACTATTAATTTATTACCCATTCACAATCTCCGGCAAAAAATTAATCAATGCATACATAAGCATGGTTTGAAACCTTTGTTTGGTGAAAGAAATCTGATGTTATATTATCCATATTTGGAAGCAACACTCACAACAACATCAATAGTAGTTCATGTACCATTCCTAACAGATGATTTTTTCACAGTCTATCAAATATACCCTTTTCCTTCTAAGAAAGATGACTCATTAGTCACCATCAACATCAAAACAGAAGTCATCATGGTCTCCAAGAAACAGGACGCCGTAGCTTTCTCTAGTGACACAGTAACTGAACACAAATGTCGCATGCCATTACATGCATTTCATCTTTGTCCTGCGTTCATCTTCACGTTTCAGCCAGCTGAGACAGTCCCTTGTGAAATGGCTGTCATAAGAGATCATGACATCCCTCATCACTGCAACTCACATTTGCTCCAGATAAACTCATTCATTATCAATGCATTGGACATTCACAGTTCTTCTACTTCACTCAAAATACATCAGTTTCTGTGACTTGCCCAGATACATCTTCAGGCCATACATCAGCATCTGGTTTATGTATCTCACCAGATTACTGTGCAGGCCTGACACCTACATTATCCACCTTGCCCACTAAAAACCATTATGCTGTTCTCAACCACACACACACACAAGTACTTCCAGCCATTAACTAGGGTGAACTTAAATGTAAGTGCACACATTAAGTTGACTTCACCCAAGTATGAAACCATGCAACTAATAAATCAGACAATACATCCTTGGGAAAAATACAATAGGATTATGTATACAGCCCAGTTCGTCATCTTTGTACTATTCTACATCATATTTGCTGTATTACTTTATTCCATGCACAGAATGCAAGCAAGAATTGCTAACCTGGAATCAGTGTTTAAGAACTGTTCTGTACAAGTGAGACAAACTGAGTAAATATTGTGGTGTACTGTATACTGTATATCTTTGTTTTATATAAAATAACGAAATATTTATTTATGAATATATACAGCAAGTCCTTCTCATATATACTGTATAACTGACTACAGTAGACTTGCCATTGTATTATTTTAATATTACTATTATACATGTACAATTTTATAACTACAGTGACTACATTATCCCAATTATATAACTTTTACAATATTATATACTTCACTTAATTAACTTACAAGTTGATTGTAATGTGAACAGTAATATGTATTAATGTTAAGACAATATTTCCTGTCCTTGGTACGACAGTGGGTGTGACCTAGCAATATGTAGGCATTCGTAAATATCTCATAAAAACAATGTAAAGGAAGTAGTGTCTGATGGAAATGTACACAATTTCTCACTAGGAGTGTCAATTCACATTATGTCTATACATAGTCTTGTTATCCCAGACCATTAATAATCCTTAACATCCTCGTAATCCAGACAAGCCAAGAATTTCATGACGTATTCAAATATTTGGAAGTCCACGAGAACAGGATACCTTCGATACACCACTACCTCACCAGATCTCCTCTTCTGCCTGTATATAATGTCACAGAGAAGCCCTACAGATCAGAAAGGGGATAGAGAATGCCCGAGAGCACAATTAGGGCAGAGTAAGGAGAAAAGGGGAGATTGGCCATGAGGCTAAGTTTGCTGTAAATCACTATTGAATATAACTGTACAATAAAACTCCGTAGCCCAAGAGAGCTGTAACTCACCACATTGATAATACGTCTCACGACTTTATTCTGGCTGTGCTTAATGATCCATAATCGACCTTCTTATCTCCCTACAAGTACCAACGACCACGCTGTCGAGAGGTGGAGGGCGGTGTCTTGTATGAGGCGCGGTTGTGGGAGTGAGGCCTCCGAGGGTGCTTGCTCAGCGGTTTGCAAGGTGTGGTTGAAAGGGAGCAGTTGGGGTGTGGTGGGGCGTATTGGGGTGGTAATTTATAATTGTCTAAAACAGGAGGAGCATGAGAACTGTCACTTGATAGTTCCTTACTGAATGTTAGTTGTGTAGCTGCTGGTATGAACCAATGTAGCCTGCACGTTGTTGGAGGTATAAACTTCAGTGAAGGACCGTCGGAAGTTCTCACCGAGTAAGAGGTAGGCGACACAAAAACAAGGCAGGTGAATGGAAAGGCATGTGTCGGCGTGTAGACTGAAGTAGAACAGAACACTGGTACTAATGTGTTTGTGTCACTAAGAAATCACTGCAGTGAGGTGAGATGAAGGAGATTCAACTCACCGCTGCCACTTTGTTCCACAACCCTCTCGTATCACAGTTAGGTAAATTCCAAAGATCTTGCATGCTGAACAAGGGAGGTAGATTTATTTACAGGAAAAGCTTAACAGTACCACCCTGAGAGGAGGCTCGCCCCATACTGCCTCAGTGCGTGGTGCAGGGCGTGAGAACAAAGCTTAGGTCAGTAATTCAAGACACTAACTGTACTTGGTTACATACATGGGTTCTTTAGGTATTATGAAGTAATTCTATGATTCCAATAATATAGTATGGGTACACAAGTACGTTGGAGCTCTCTCATGGTGGTCAGGGATACGGGTAGGGTCCTGTACAAGCTGCTCTAGGTCATTAAACCGTTGAGCACGATAGGCCTCATTTGGGACTTATCAGAGACGAAAGCGATAGGTATCAAATGAGCGCGATTTTCAAAGGTGTACCAAAACAGCGCCACGAGGAATAGGTGGTTGAAATTTGTATGGGTAATAGGGGTAGGTGGCAACTCTCGATACCACTCACGCACTGCCCCATATACGCTCAGAGTACGCGCGCGAGCGCGGACACCATGCAGCGCACGAGCATGTAAATTTTCCTCCCATGATGCCACCAATCCCGCACCAGGCACTTAGAAATCTGCAGGCACGCACGCACGCACGCAAGCGCGCGCGCACACACACACACACACACACACACGAAAGAGAGAGAGAGATACGAGTAAATTGTATAATAAACGTATGCTTTTTCGGCAGTGCGTAAGGTAATATATCGTAGTTTGAGAGAGAGAGAGAGAGAGAGAGAGAGAGAGAGAGAGAGAGAGAGAGAGAGAGAGAGAGAGAGAGAGAATAAATACAGGAGCAGCAGAAACAGCGTCTTTTCCCTTCGAATGACGAGATAAGGTATGACATCGGTCCCTCTTCTTTCTCTAGTTCTCCAGTTCCTCCCTTCTCTCTCGGAGAGAAAGAGAGACAGTGAGTTACGAGTAAACTGTATAATAAATGTATGCTTTTTCGGCAGTGCGTAAGATAATTTATCGTAGTTTGAGTGAGAGAGAGAGAGAGGGAGGGTTGATGATACAGTAATCACGTGATCTTGCCCAGATGATGATGATGATGAGATTCGCCACATGGGTGTGGCACGTGCTAGCATCTTGCCGATGATGATGATGATGATGATGATTAGATTTGTCACACGTGTGTGACACGGGCTCAGGGTGGAGCTCGTATGCATCTTGCCCAAGGCCGTGGTAAATATAGGCTGTCGGACAATGCCCGTCCTCACCTCACAGCTGGGGGTGAGTTACTCGCGCCACCAGCTGTTCATCTTCTGGCCATTTTTTTTTCTCACCACCACGTGACTTTATGTGGTCATATATATATTATCAGATGCGTGCGAACGTTTCCAAGACGATGATGTGTGTTTCATTCAATTCTGAAAGACTCAAAATTTCGGCCAAGTCGTCGCTTGAGAGCAGGTACCCTCAGAACCACTGTCGCTCTCCAAGAATTAAGGATAGAAAAGCAGTAGGCTTGTTCACTAGGTGGATCAGTGAAAGTAGAGGAGAGCCAAAGGTGGTGGTGAACATTGAAATCTCCTAGAATGAAGGTTTCAGAGAAAGAAGAGATGGATAGAATGTGTTCTATCATAAAAGTAAAATAGTCAGTAGAATTAGGACATACGTAAACAGCACAGACATATGTAGTCAGAGAATGACGGGAGAGTCGAAGCCAGAGACTAGAGAATTCAGAAGTATCAAGTTCAGGAACATGAGAGCAAGATAAGTCATTGCGTACATGTACACAACCGCAACCTTTGGCTTGAAATGAGTATAGAGAAAGTAGGAGGATACAGAAAAGGGTTTGCTGTCAGTTGCCTCAGACAGCTGAGTCTCTGCTAAGAAGAGAAGGTGAGGTTTAGAGGAGGTGAGGTGGAGTTCAACAGAGAGAAGTTAGATGAAAGGCTGTGAATGTTGCAGAAATGAAGAAGTGAGTCAGACAGTCGTTCCAGTCATATTGAGTCATCACCGGGAGAGGGGCAGATGGTGGGGGCATTTATGGTCCCCCTTCCTGGGGACTCCGAAGCATGGTTATGGTACGCCATTTTCTTTAATTTTGAAAAGGTAGTGTAGGTGTACTGTGTATGTAGACTGATGTTGACAGTTAGAGAAACATACTTTGGAAAGCATGCTGGCCTAGTCTCTGTGTAACTGAAACACTGAAAAAGTTCACCAAAGGGGGATGGTCAGGAACTAGTCTTGTGCAATAGTCTGCGAAAGCTGAAATGGAAAGTTGCTGGACCTCTTATAATCTCTCTTCAAAAGCATAAGAGGGACATGGTCTTTCTGGAGTAGAAGGAAAGACTGAACTAGAACAAATAGTTTTGGAGTGTTCGTCTTTTTGGCCCGGCAACGCCTAGTACACCTGTTATTATGCTATAATTTTAGCATGTATCTATCTGTCTGTCTGTCTGTGTCACGCGAAACTGGAAAATGATTGCGAAGAAACTTTGCTGGATGGTTGCAGTTGGGTCACAGATGAGCCCATTTCAATTTCATGTCAAGTGTAATTTTCTAAAGTAGTTTTTGGGCCCTTAATAATTGTCCCCATCGGCTTTACATTACACAGGATACGTCGAGCGGGGGTTGTCTGGAGCAGAAGCTGTTATTCGTCGGTCTCGAGCAGATGGAGGCACGGTTGAAAAACGGCCCACATTTCAGCTGTGAAATATTGCAGAAAATCATGTTTTCCTCGAAAGATCGTACATAAATGGCATTGTTACATAATTCTGTGTGCAATGGTGCAAAAACTGTTGCAAGTAGATGCATCATTTTTGAGCCAGTCGTGAGTAATTGAAACAACTAATGAGCAGGGGAAAACAAAACTCACTGAAAATTGGTCATCTTCACCATACAGTTACATTTGAAATTTAAATAGGAGATTATAATTTGTTACGTTTGCACATGTGCTATGTTGCGCATTCGGCTGTGTAAACAGATTCCCCAAACATTCATCCATTCTGTTGCAACTGAAAAGTGACTGTAACTAACCTGGGTAGAGCAAATGACTGAGATTCGAGGGTAAAGCCTGGGAGCCCTCCTCGTAGAGGGGACAACGATAATACTGGTAGGGGCAGAGGGCTATGGTGAGAGGATGGGGGAAGTTGGATTGGGATGTTGGAATATGGGAATTAGGAGATGGTGACTAGTTGCTATTAGAAGTTGAGTGTGATCGAATTTTGTTCTAGCAGTCACGACATGACTGATGATTTGTACTTCTGCACGTGGCATTTTGATAAGGTTTTACAACACATATCAAGGTTTTCATAATCAGTGTTTATATGTGGACCAACGAACAAATAAGAATAATTTTTAACTCGCCTGTGGATATATGACATTCATATAGTTCTGTAGCACCAGTCGAACAGGGCGGTACTCCTGAGGTGGATTGCAAACTAGTAACAGGGAGAGCTAGAACTCCCATTTCACCAGCCCTCAGAACTTGATCCTGACCATCTTCCTTTGCTGAACATTTTCAGTGTTTTCATTTACATAGACAGTTGGCCAGCATGGTCTCTTAATACCTCTACTTTCAAATGTCTGCACCACACTACATGCACATAAGATATCACACCAATTTCCATTCCCTTTACCAATGGCCACTCATTAACCCGTCCACTCCCGACCGGTTTTTTACCCAGCCTACCCCCAGATCCCGACCGATTTTCGACTTTTTGTTTTTTGGCTGAAACCTTCGCTTATGGTGAGAAACATCGAAAATTCATAGAGAAATCGCGATCCTTAGGTAAAAAATGTTGATACAGGTGTCACTCAACCCTACATATTCCTTCTTTTTCAGGGTACCTGGCTAAAGAAAACGAACTATGGAAGGGTTAACCAATTCAAGCCACTTTAAATTACGTATTTATTTTATTTATTTGGTACGAATTTATGTGTAGTAAAACTATATTGGTTTTCACACAGTAATATAGGCATTTATAAGCATTGTTCACTCACCCAAAACTCCAGTATATTGCACCTTCCTTTACAACATTCCCATCTCATTACTTATGTTTATTTCTACCTCTAGCTTCTTTGTTTCTATGTCCTTCACCTCAGGAATCACTTTCATCATGAATTTCGTCATTGGAGAGACCGTGGGGCAACATACCTTTACTGGCCAGGTTACTGCTAACAGGTGAATTGCCCAGTGTGGGGGGGAGGGGTGAAGGAGGGGTTAGGTGGGGCCAGGCAGAATTCCCATTTGATAGCAGGTAGAATAAGGTCTCCCACATATGCCTACCAAAAATCACCCGCGAATGTTGAAAAATGTGCACACAATGGTCCTTGCAATTGAGTGACGTACGATGCACGTCGTTGGGTCTGTTCGCAGAAAAAAGTAGCGACGTGCATCGTACGTCGGTGGGACTCGGCGGGTTACTATCAGTAAAGGAGATGGTATATCGGATTGCCACCATCTGCACGGTAGGGCTGGCGGCACAGGGTCCTCCCGGTCGCCATTAAGCGACTGTACCAACAGCGACTGCTGCAAATTCCATTCATGCTCATCAATGGAGAAGTGCAGGTGCTGCTTTATTTATCACCAATATCCGTGGTCTTTGAATTCAGTTCATTTTTTTCTACACTTCATATTCCCCCTAGCCCTGTTCCTCACAGAACCCCAAATATCTCCCTCTACCAAAATATCCCCATTTTGATTTCCTGGTTACCATCTCCTTAAAAACTTCTGTAACAAGGGTGGCACCTGTTGTTATATCAAATCTGGATATGCAGTTGACACTGTTTTAAACTTCACTTCAACTAATTTTGATTACCCACAGTATAAACTAAATTATCTAAATATTACCCAATAAATCTGTGTAGTCTATCAGTCCCCCAATGCTTCTTCAGAACCCAGTGTATTTGACTCCATATCCACTCAGGTGAGTAACCTTAACCTTGCCTTTTGCACCAAAATTACCATTATGGGTGATTTTAATGTAAATAATGTTGATTTGTTATTCCATTCTGCCAGGACTGACAATACCGGTCTATAGTGCGAGAATCGTTTAATCTAGCGCAGTTCGTAAAGCAACCAACCAGAATATAGGATCGTAAAGCAACCAACCAGAATATAAGATAATCCTGACGAAAATGCCCACATCTTGAATCTGTTCCTGAAAAATAATTCAGATCAATACAGCATAGAAGTACTGTCACCACTTAGATCCTCTGACCATAATCTCGTCAAAGCCTCATTTGTCAGCCCCCCCCCAAACCCCCCCATTCTGAACCTCTCAGGGTGACCCAATGGCACTTTGATAGGGCAAACTGGGATGGATTTAGCAATTATCTTGCTGACATTCCATGGCAGTCTTTCTTCTCTAGTGACATCAGTTCTACCCGGTCCCACATTAATGACTTAATACTGGCTGGTATGGATTTATTCATACCAGCAACAGTTCACTAAAAGATTGAACTCTCCAAAATGGTTTGATAGTAACTGTGCCAGAGCAACGGCCCAGAAGTCATTAACATATAACTCTTACTTAAAAAAAAAAAAAATCTGGATCACTCTGTCAATTTAACCCACTGACTGTGGCTGTTTCATATATGATATCTGAGTCCAAAAGGCTTTGACTGCGTCTGTATCATATGATTTTCTGCTTTCAAAAATTCCGCCGTCAGAAATGGCGCAAAATAATTCAGGTAGCAACTTGTGGCATCCTACAGAATATTGCCATATATAGATTATGCATTTCTATAAGGAGGCATAGTTGCCAACTTAGCGCTTTCCGCGCTAGATCAAGCGCTTTTTCATCATGCTTAGCGCCTTTTTTTTCGTGCATCGCGCCTTGGCGCATTTTTAGCGCTTTTTACCTATTCTAGCTCCAATTTTGGTGCCTTTTTCATGTTTTCCGGTCGTCAGCGAGTTCTGACTCTTAGGTAATTAGTATTTTGATATTTTATTTTGATATTAATGAAAAAGAAGCAATAATATCAGAGACGACATTACTTTTGAAGTTTTGACGGGTGCAGTTCCTGTACAGTTTGTGGACGTGCCTTTAGACTCCCTTGAGGCTTGACTTTGTCCGGTTCAGTTCCCGTCCACCCATACAACCGTGGATACCGTGCGGAAGACTGTGACTGTCTCGGTTATCGAAGGGGAGTATGCTACATAGTAACAGTAGTAATTATACTAATTAAGTACGTTGTTCGTTCCCCTGCGGTGTGCACCACTCAAACATTTAAAATGAGCAAGAAATACAACATTTTAGAAAAGAGTGGCTAAGTAACCCCAAGTATGAAAAGTGGTTGATGAAAATTGAGGGAGATGAAACGAAGTGTCTCTGTAAATACTGTCATTGTCCACTGTCAGCTAAATTAAGTGATATTGAGAGACACAGAAATACAACAAAACACAAAAAAGCAGAAGAACCGTTCAATGGCGAACGACAAACTTTCATTAATTTTGAATCAGTAAGTAATGATGCACGAGAAACTGAGGGTTGTGTGTCGCTTTTCGTAGCCGAACATTGCTCATTACGTGTGGTAGATCACTTAAGTGAGCTTTGCAAATCATGTTTCAAAGACAGCAAGGCATGCAAAAATCTCAGACTGAAGAGGTCGAAGTGTAGTGCTATTGTATGCAATGTGCTAGCCCCCCATTTCAGTGGTGACCTGAAAGCTGATATAGGTGACAGGAAATTCAGCCTGTTAATTGATGAAAGTAACGATATATCTGTTACGAAACTTTTGGGCATTGTGATAAGGTACTATTCTGAGAGTAAGAGAAGGATTGTAGTTACTTTTTTAGATCTCGTTCAACTGACTGCATGTGATGCGGACGGAATATGTGATGCTGTGAAGAAATGTTTGCAAAATCATGGGCTACAGCTGCAAAGATTAATTGCTATCGGAACTGACAATGCATCGGTCATGACGGGTATCAACAATGGTGTATATGCTAAACTGAAATGTGAGGTTCCCCATTTGAAATTAATCAGGTGCGTTTGTCATTCGTTACAGCTTGCGGTATCTCATGCTGCAGCCGAGTGCCTCCCTAGGAATTTAGATTTCATGATAAGGGAAACGTATAATTGGTTTTCTCACTCGGCAATTCGACAAGCTAAGTACAAGGAATTGTTTTCTGTGATATATGATGGCCAGGCTCCTCTGAAGCTAATACAGCTAAGCCAAACACGCTGGATGCCCATTGTGTCAGCCATTGTCAGAATTTTGCAGCAATGGGATGAACTTAAGACTCATTTTGAGATCGCAAGAAGAGATGAACGCTGTTTCACGGCTCAACTTCTTTACGAAATGTTTGATGACAAGAAAAACTATGTATTTCTAATTTTTCTGAAGCACATCCTGGGAGAAGTTCAGTCTGAGAATATGAAGTTTGAGTCGGAGGTACAAGATCCAACTAAATTGCTTAATGACCTTGTTTCTCTTGTGGATTCTATTACCGCAAAGATTGTAATTCCTGGAAGGAAACTAAAACTAGGTGAATCGTTGCAGAACTACTTAGATCCCCATCCCTACTTAGGGTATGAATTTGAAAAGGAAATGAAGCAGTGCAAATTTCCCCAGGAAAGGGAAATTCGTGAAAGATGCATACAGTTTGTCTTAGAACTTACACAACAGCTTCGCCAACGCTTACCAGATAATGTTGAAGTGCTAAAGAAAATGACAATGCTGAGTGTAAATGAATGTCTAAACCAAATCAAGCCTGGAATACTAGAACTAGCACAGATGTTTGTTACTAGTGAAGAAATTTTGACGCATAGATTTCCAATGGAAAAAACTTCACTACATATCATGGAATCATACCTCAAACACCCTAGACCTCTGGGCAGAAATTGCTTCTTACCGAGATGCATCGGGAGAAAATCCTTTTTGTGACCTTTCAGACTTGGCTTTGACATTATTTAGCTTACCTCACTCAATTGCTGATGTCGAACGAGTGTTCAGTCACATGAACGTAGTGAAATCCAAACTTAGGTTGAATCTCAAAAGTTTAAATGCAATATTAACAATTAGATATGGGCTAAAACGACATGGATCTTCATGTCATAACTACAAATTGCCTCAGGAAGTACTGAAGAAAATTGGTACCTTGAGAGCATACGAATCGGAATCAACAAAGCAGCAACCAGGAACATCTAAAGATGAAGCTACTCTGTACAGCGAAGATGAAATTGGTGATTGGGAGTTGGCAGATTTAGAGTAATGGTGAGTAATCTGGTTTAAAGATATTAATTTGCATATTCTTAGAGACGTGAAAAATTCTTAATATGTTATACATGTGTCCTGGTGAGTTTAGCGCTTTTTTAGCGCTTTTTGAGGGTGAATCTAGCGCCATGCTAAATTTTCAGTTGGCAACTCTGTGACAGAGGAGGAGAGCTCAGCTCAGTTGCCTACAGCATGCTGCAGGTGTCGGTACGAAATCTTCTCCAGGAGGCCACCACTAGGTAGCCCAAGCAAATATTGGATGAAATCTCTGGACGAGTGTAGTGATAATAGTGATACGTTGTCCGATGATGACAGTGATGGTTCAGATGCTGAATTACACCTTATTTGATCGCCAGATTGATACTGCCGACACAGTCCGACCAAATACATCGTTCGCCTGGCACCACCACACAGGGAATATTTATTATTTCACAGACTTGTTTCCGATTTTTTTTTCTTTTGCTATGTTGTGTTATATACCATTGAGCTCGGGATTTTTTTTCTCTATCTTTTGACAATATTAATTTTTTTCTAATATTTTTTTTCTGAATATTTAAAAACTGGCGCACACAGGATGTACATGTAAACAAACAATGATGCAGTGAATGGGTTAAAATTGTTAGAAACCATGCAGAAGTTGTAACAAATCCCACTAAATGAAACTTTCTTCAAAATCAAGCATCAAAACAACTTAACAGTTCTAATGACAATAGAATATTTTGGTCAACATTCAGTGCTTTCAATAATAACCTTAACAAGTCATCATCTACAGTATTCCCCCACCAAAATCTTCAGATGGTGACATTACAAATGACCCATTTGTTAAAACAAAAATCTTTGCCAGTACATTTGCCAAAAATTCTACAATAGATGTCAGCCAGAATGTCCCAGTACTAGAACTTGACAATCCCGAATTGTTCCACTTAAAATACAGACTAGATACGTAAAAGCCATCCTAGACAGTTTATCAACCAAAAAATCTCCAGGTGCAGATGGAATTCCTCCAGTTTTGAAAAAGTCTTCACCAGAACATGCTTCTGTTCTAGCTATATTATTCAGACTATCCATACGTACTTCTTCATTCCCTAATTCATGAAAAGAAGCCAATATCCACCCAGTTCCAAAGAAAGTTCCTCTGACCCCTCTGATTACAGACCAATTGCTATCACATCTTCTCTTGGTAAAGCATTTGAAATTATAATTAATAAGCACATAGTTTTACACTTTGAATCAAGCAACTTAAATGGTGACAGACAATATGGTTTTTGCCACAAAAGATAAATCATTGACATACTCAATCTCCTGACTCATACCATCCATTAATCAATTGACCAACATAGAGAAACTCATGCATTAGCCCTTGATATTTCTAAAGCTTCAGACAGAGTGGGGCACTGTTCCCTGTTGTCCAAACTCCCCTGCTATCGACTAACGTCTTTTGTTCCTCTGCTTTCCTCATATCTCAGAAAAATAAAAGTAGATGATGTATATTCCAATTTCCCCTCAGTCAATGCCAGTGTGCCACAAGGATCAGTTCTGGCACCAACCCTATTCCTAGTTCATATTAATGATCTTTTATCTGTCACCCACAATCCCATCCTTTGATATGCAGATAACTCAACACTTCACAGTTCATTTACACTCAAACATCTGTTTACAAAGTTTAATATCTCTAACTCTCAACTCAATACAGGTATCTCCATAAATCAAGCATTATCTAAGATCAGTCAGTGGGGACAAATTAGCCTTGTTTCATTTAATGCTAATAAAACCAAATACTGTATATACAGTTTGCTAATAGACAGATATTGCCAGATTCTTATATTACCTTCAATGTTACTAATATTCCCATCTCCAGAAGTATTGAAATTCTCGGTGTTTCACATAACAATGCCCTCAGCTAGACCTCTCATGTCAGATCACTTGCTAAAACCGCCTCAAAGAAATTTGAATTATTGTACAGAGCCCATAACTTCTTCACTGACGAGCAGTTGGCTATAATTTATAAGAGTCATGTGTGCTTTCAGCTTGAATATTGCTCACCCTTGTGGAATGGATGTGGAGAGGTTGTGCTGAAACAACTAGACAACATTCGGAAGAAAACTGTTGCAATTACTAATAACCTTGCTCTTATTAATAAACTACCTCCCCTACAAGTAAGAAGGAATGTTGCCTCCCTTGCATTACTTTACAGATACTTTTATGGCAAATGCTCAGACGAAGCTGTGTTCATTGTGTCACCTCTCCATGCCTTCCCTTGTGCTACATGTGCATCTAGTAGAGCTGATGACTGGAGTGTCACACAGTCATATTGCAGAACTTCTGCCTATCATAATTCTTTTATTCCCCGAACTGCATCTCTCTGGAACTCGCTTCCCTGGAGTTGTCTCCTCCCAGTCTTCAACCTACGGCTGTTCAAGTCCAGCTGTCACAGATACTTTATGAATGAAGGACACCAGTATTCTGGTGTATGGATCACTTTATTCAGTTGTTTTTCCTTCCTCGGTACTGTAAAAAAAAAAAAAAAAAAAAGGTTAACTTTATTAGCAATGATATTTAACCCGTTGAGAGCGATAGGCCACATCTGGGACTTATCGGAGTCGAAAACAATAGGCCTCAAATGAGCGCGATTTTCAAAGGCATACCAAAACCCCGCCACAAGGAGTAGGTGGCTGAAATTTGTGTTGGAAATAGTGGCAGGTGGCAACTCTTGATATCACCCACGCACTGCCCCATATACGCTCAGAATACGCGCGCGCGCACACAAATTTTCCTCCCGTGATGCCGCCAACCCCACACCAGACGCTAAGGGATCTGCATACACACACACACACACACACACACACTTGAGAGAGAAAGCGAGAAAGGGCATTTTTCTGAAAGAGAGAGAGAGTTACGAGTAAATTGTATAATAAATGTATGCTTTTTCGGCAGTGCGTAAGGTAATTTATCTAGTTTGAGAGAGAGAGAGAGAGAGTTACGTGTAAATTGTATAATAAATGTATGCTTTTTAGACAGAGAGTAAGGTAATATATAGTGAGAGAGAGAGAGAGAGAGAGAGAGAGAGAGAGAGAGAGAGTTACGTGTAAATTGTATAGTAAATGTATGCTTTTTCGGCAGTGCGTAAGGTAATTTATCATAGTGTGGGAAATATTTTCCCCCCCGAGCTGTTGTGCTTTTTACTTTAGTTGTCGATTGTTAAAGAGCAGAGGAAAACGTACTTGAGAGGTTTAAAAACCCAGAGATTACGTTCTGTTAATTCTTATTATTAATAAATTAAATGCTACTGCGTTTAACATTGGTAGACAACTATGTACATACACATAAACTGGAGAATTTTCCATTGACCTAAATTGCGCCTGCATGGATGACGTGGTAAGGATGGAAAAGCCCACGATCAAACGGGAGGCCAGTTTTAATGTATATCTATCTGTAGAAAAGGGGTAATATCTTGTTTAGTTTAATTAAAACTAAGATTAGATTAAGTTAGATGCACCTTGTATATTTTATGGAGTAAGTTAGCTGTATTTGACGTAATTAAGCAATAGTTGGCAACTCTTCTATCCTATGAGGGACAAGAAGCTCGCCATCTTGCACACTCCTTGAGTAGATTTCACTCCGAGTAGCTGCGCTTGTAAATACACCCCAAAGGACGCCTGATTGCCCAGGAAAGACCGAAACAGCACGCCCGTCGTCATCTTGTTGTTCGACTCAGTACGTAGCTGAGTGACCTTGTTGATTTGGCCAAATCTTAGGGAACTGGCTAGTATATGAGAGGTGTTTGTAGGTGAGTTAGGAGAATTAATTGCCTGATTTACTCACGAGACTTATGCAAATTTACCTCTGTTAAACTTAGATAACTTTCTCCAGTGAGGAGTATCACTAGGACGCTCGTTTTTTTTTCTCACACATAGTTTGATAGAGAGAGAGAAAAAAATAAATAAATACAGGAATGGCACAAGCAGCGTCACTTCGAATGACAAGATTAGGCACAACATTGGTCCCTCTTCTTCCTCAAGTTCTCCAATCCCTCCCTCCTCTCTCGGAGAGAGAGAGAGAGAGTTACGAGTAAATTGTATAATAAATGAATGCTTTTTCGGCAGTGTGTTAGGTAATTTACCATATCATAGTTTGAGAGAGAGAGGGGGGGGTTAATGATACAGTAATCACATGATCCTTGGCCAAGGCAATGCTGCTGGACAATGTTCATCACCCCACTCACTGCGGGTGGTGGGTTGCTCGCGCCACCGGCTATTCATCTTCTGGCCATTTTATCTCACCACCACGTGACTTTATGTGGTCATATATATATAAATATATTGCTGGATGCGCGCGAACATTTCCAAGACGATGATGTGTGTTTCATCCAGTTATGTAAGACTCGAAATTTCGGCCAAGTTGTCGCTTGGCGGCACGTAACTAGAGAACCATCGTCGCTCTCCACGGGTTAATTGACGATTGCCGACTCGTTGTTAGTAGCTGTTTCACTACAAATGAATGTCTGGATATTTATTAACCCCTGAGCAGCTGTGAATCAAGAACTTTTGACCATGATAGGCCTCACCTCAATAAAAGTTTTCACCCGACATTAAATACCATCGTTATACCTGAGGATGCCAGCCATGCCAACACCTCGTTTCATGATGATCATCAATGTGCATACACCATTTTACTAAGGTCACATCCTTCTCATCCTTAATATATAACACTCAATAGGCTATATTTTCTTTCATTTGTTAAACAGAATAATTCCTGGTATTGACAGTCATGCCACCCTTTTATCCCCTCATCACTCCACTCTGCACCACATAGATACTCCATGCAAAGGGTTCCAGCTCAAGCCCCGGGTCTGTATTCTTGTCAGTTAAGGAAGCTCTTCAACACCTCTTCCTTACCGGTTTATTTATATCGCTGGTTTATATCCTTTTATACGATATTTATGCAGAGTATGGTTATCTTAGAAAGTAACACAGAAGAGGACGGTAAGCTATAATGAGGAAAATAAATCACTTAGGAGTAGGTATTAGGGAGCTTCTTTAATTGACGGGAATACAGGCCCTGTCAAGGAAAGGTATGAAACACATTCCCTGTACAAATAATGTGAACTTCTTTGGTACCGTCTTTTGTGCTGCCCCTTAGCAATGATAAAAGGAAACATTGTCTCATCACAAACCATGCCTACCAGTCTACCTAATAGTTATGAATAACACTGAATGAACCGGACAGTGTCGATGCAAATCAGTTTATGTGACGGTTATACGAGTCGTTACCTGAACACATACACAGCCAACACCATTTAATGTAACTGATGAAGCATTAAACTGCCTTCCGAGACTCCTGGTCATGAAACCAATATTTTTTATTACTTTTTTATATATTTTTTATGTATTTTATTTTCATTTTTCTGAATATTTTAATATAATTGACTTTAAAACCAAAAAAAAAAGATAAGCCTAAGCTAGCATCTTAACACGGCTAAACCAAACAAAAAATCGCTACTCTACACTAATGCTTAAGATACAAATAGCTAAACCTAACCAAATATTCAATGCCATCGACTACAGATGTGTAATGCCTCTCTACATTACACACTTGCACTCATCACCTGCTGCCTGTCAGGCAAGGCACATGTATTAACATAGGGACCATTAATATTTGAAAGACAACTACAGGAGTCAGGAACTATGCTAAATACATCAGCTGTCGACCACCCTTTGTCTTCTGCCTCCATTCCCTTCACCTTCCCGTCAGGCTCACAAACACATGAATCTGAAAAGCAACACAAAAAGCAACAACCAGCCCTCTATCACCAGGCTTGGCTCACCATCACCGCTTCTCCACAACCAATACGTCAACTAGAAATGACCCACCACGTCTGCGTTGGGACCATCTCGGTGTCTTTGTTTCATTTATCTGAACCTATAGAGCGCATGAGGAAGTCGTGAACCAAGGGGAGGCGGTAGCTTGATCGGTAGAGAGTTGGCTTGCCGTCCCATGGGACCCAGGCTCGAATCCTCGCTGGTGCAGGGAACAGTTTAAGGATTTGAATTTCATTAAATCAGGCTTTACTGATCTACCAGAAGACCCGCCGACATGTCGTAAAAATGACCCCGCTAATACCAATACACCAGTCCTGCATGAGACAGCCCTATCATGTATTCAATATGGACGGTGGGTGTTAAGCGCCAAAGTGGTGACATGTAGATTGTAGGAGGACGACTGGGCCTTGATAGCAGGCTGTGAAGCCTATGCCCAGAGTCGGACACATTAAAAAAAAAAAACTCTGTTTCGGGTGTAACCTTTCTTTAGGGTAATGACCTGGCAAGTATACAGACTAGCAAACACCGCATTTGTCAAAACCATGTGTGCTGTAGAAGAGAAATGTAAAGAAATATTGTTCAACTCTTTGTTTCAACTCATTTCTTTATTTCACAGCTAACCAATGGAACATGGCTTAATTAAAACAGTTTTTACATATATGGGGATGAAAATAATTGCTACATGAGATGCAGCATGCTGGACCCTACCTCAGCCCACCTCAGGGCAGGAAAATAGAGTAGGATGATAATGATGATGATGAAGACTTTAGTCAGTCTGCTACAGTTCGTTCATCTTAAACTGACCCTAATTCTCGTCATATCACAGCTTATTTCACGTAGCTCATTGACAGAAAAAGGCAATACGACGGCCCTGCATTCTTCCCATAGCACTGCTTCATGACTGCATAATAATCTAGTGATAATATTTTCTCAAAACTCTAGTACTCAGAATAGAGAGATGGTAATTTTAGGCCAAATTAAAGTGAACAGAGTATAACACTCTTTAAGATTATACCTACTTTGATTTTGTCGGGAAGCCGACAAGCATCCCCTCAGGCAGATGTAAGCAGACACGCAGCTGTTGCAGGTGTGGAGGCAAGTACACCTGCTGGATGTGAGTTTAGAGTGAAACACGGACAGAAGAGAAAGAGTAGAGAATTCGATGTCGATTCTATGTATAGCTGTGGACAATAAATATAGGGAGGTGGAATAAGGAAGGGAGGGTGAGAGAAAGTAAATGAGTAAATGGAAGGAGGAGAGAGATAGAGAGAGGAGTAATGATGGTGTTGGTTAGTTGTTTATACAGACAAGTGTTGACTAGACAGTTCAGACCGTGAGAGCGTATGCTGACTACGAAGCTTTGGGGCATGTGAAAGCAAGCTGATGCAGCGATTCTGCTAGGGCCTCTACGGTGGATGACACGGGTGATGTGTGGATGAGGCCGGTGGATGAGTGGGTGAGGCCATCACCCACCTCGCAACCATGTGACCTGCTGGTGAACATCGGCAACCCTTGAGGCCAGAAAGGGGTACGGACCTCATTTGAGACTTGGGGCTAAGCAGAGCTCTGGTGGACATCGTGATGAGAGGACGCAGCTTGACGTGGCCTGGTGGGGAAACACGTCGCGAGGGACGTCACTGTGTAGCCGAGAGTGAAAGTTCCAGGGGGACGACATGAGAGCACTTCTGTTAATAGTAAGTTAAAAGTACATGCTTGTTGTAATCCCGGGTAAAACCGGTGCTATTATATTTGTCTGTCATCTGGGACTGGTAAAAAGGACTCCTAGTTAGAAACGGAAGGAGAGAAGACTTTAAATATTTAAATGTGTTTTTCTTGTACTAATGTATCAGTGTAACTTTATATATATATATATATAAGTGAATAAAGAGAGTGCTTTATTTATAACAGCACTAAGTAACTTTTACAAGACTAAATATATAAGGTTTATTTTAAAGCATAGAACTTTTATAAGGGTTTTGATTTATTAATATAGTGTTAGTAATAAAGTGAATTGAGTGTA